>VZUA01083368.1:31602-45580 GCA_013401035.1 Horornis vulcanius
CTGCAGTACTTCAAGAATAAGGTCATGTATAGGTTTAGTCATTGCACGGAGTCACTTTTGAAGCTGAGTGCATTGCTGTCATTTTGGGTTCAAGTACGTGCATGACTCTATGCAAGATGTATCTGTTCCCCCTCCACCCCCCAGTTACACTCAGCTACCATAACAATTTCCAAGTGCCAGTTTATTTTTATATATTGTCAGCTCTATAGCTGCATAATAAATGTTACTGAGGCTTCTCTTTCTGACAAAACTTAGAAAAAACACACAACTATTAGTAACAGTTTCTCTAGGATTACTTACTAATCCTTAAATGTAGTATAAAAACATTCTTTTAAATCTGTATGGGATTTAATGCATTGCATTCTGACAATGTTATTTGCAGTTGCTTGAGCTATTTCCTCTAAGCTTGTATTTCTTCTGTATATGGTGAAGAATTTGGTAGATGCTTTATCTCACATAAACTTAAATTTGAAACTATCCCTAATGCCCTGTATGAGGGGATTTCAGCATGGATCCCTAATCTTTGAACTTCTTGGTCAGTGCCTGTTATCCTTTGCTGTCCCAGGCTGCTGCAGTTCCACAAGTCACCAGGGCTTCACAAAGTTGGGGTTTGTTGTCATTATCTGTCAGTATGTATGCAACTCTCCTGTGTGAAGTTCATGTTGTCATAAAAGAGCAAGTTTTTAAATAGCATTTGATTAGATGCATCACAGGTACAAACAACGAAAGTGTTGAAAAATGCATGAAGAGAAAACTTTTGCTTTCTTGTGGAGATCCATACAGTTTCTTTTTCAGTTTATGTCAGTGAGAGTGCTGAGGTGGCACGGTGTTTAATATGGATGTCTGTTTCCATCAGGACACTGCAACCTTTCTTTGAGGGATTATTGCCTCGGGATAACCCAAGGAACACTCGCTTTGCCATCAATTTCTTCACTTCTATTGGCCTTGGAGGACTAACGTGAGGAACACTTTTCTTATTTCATATTTAGTTTCTTCATTTCTTCATCTTCCCTCTTCCTGCGAGCAAAATAAAATTGAAGAACAATTTTTTTTTTTTTTTTGCTAATTAGGGATGAATTACGGGAACATCTTAAAAATGCACCAAAGTTGATTATGACACAGAAGCAGAATGTCGAGTCATCAGATTCCTCTTCATCTTCAGACTCAGACTCTTCCTCAGATTCTGATTCAGACAGCAGCAGTAGTAGTTCAGAGTCATCCAGCAGCAGTGACTCCTCATCTAGCAGTGACAGCAGCAGTGACTCAGGTATTTAAACATCAGCAGTACAACTATTTGCTTCTCTTTTATTTCTTTCTCCAGATATGTTTATTACTATTTCTGTATATACTTGTTTTAAAGAAAATCTGGCTATAGACAGTGGTCATTTCTCTGTTTTAAAAACTAATCAATTTTTTTAACTTAAAGTTTTAAAATATTAAATATTTCTCATGGTAACTTATTTTTGTATTTGAACTCAGAAAAACTGAGTTCCACTTTTAGAGACTTAAATATCTGAGAGTCATTGGTTTGTAGATTACTTTTTTTACACAATTGATATCTGTTGCACTCTACTATGACTTCAGTTTATTGGAGGATTGAGGGATTAGAGTCATTCCCAATTATTTTCTTTGTGTTTACTGGTGAACCGTAGAGACTCATATCTACAACTCTTTTTTTCTTGGCTTAATTGAGTGAGCTTGATACTCCTTGTATCTTTCCCTGGAAATACATGCTTCTTCCTTGAGTCAGAAGTCAGTTCTTCAGTTCTAGCAATGTGTTTAAATATTGTTCTCCATCTGAGTCCCTATTTCTAATTCCTCTGCTTCAGGAAAGGTTTGTATGGCTATATAGTGAAAATTCTTGTCTGTAGAGGAATTTCCAAGGAAGAATTAGCTTTTGCTGATAACTTACTTTGTATTTTTATGCATTATAATAAGTGTCTAGTATCTTATCCTGTTGTGCTGATGTAGAAACTTCTGTTAGACATGAACTGTCATAAACATTGCTTAATCTTTAAAGTAGATTTAAATAGAGTTAGAGTGTGCAGTCTCACCCAGTATATATAGCAGGAGCAGATGATGGCACAGCATGACTTCCTGTAGCACGGATGTTTGCTGATTCAGAGTTAATTTGATTTATTACATGTCTTTGAAATGAGAATGATTAATAAAATAAAAGCAGTGTGAGCTGCTCCTGCTTTGGAAATGCAGTTCTGTCCTCCACCACAATCTCCTGTCCAAGGTGGGAGCTGTGTGTCGTGGCTAACAGCATTAGTGACGACAGCTCGAGAGGAGGGCGCAGCCAAACAGGGTCAGGGGAGGCGCTGGTTCAGCACAGAGCCAGATGGTCCTGCAGGGACAGCTGCAGCTCTGCTGAGCTGCTTGGTGGGAACCAGAGGGGTCAGTCCTTAGTGACAAACCCAGTCTGCAGCCTGTGAGTAGAAACAGGGTTTTTTCAAAGTTTAGGACCTTCTCTTTTACTACTTCCCTTTTCTCCATTGAGGAACACATTCATTAAAATTTGCATCTTGATACCTTTGCAGCCTGGTTTCACTTTTCATTTTCTTATGTACATTTACAGTGGTCAAAACACCAATTGGAGATAACAGTATTCTTTAATGATAAACTGAGTTGAGGCTCTATTACTGGTTATAACTCCAAAGTCTTCCTGTGTTTGCAGCATTTTAAATCTATAAAATGACTTGGAAGAGTTAAGAGGCATTTTTCAGAGGAATGTGCTGCAGTATTTCAATGTTGGTGCAGTGCATAAAAGAAAAGTAGAAAACTTGCTGAGTAGAAGTTGAGCTAAGTTAGAGATTACTGTCATACTGCCTGTTAATGCTTAGAACTTCATCAGCTTGCTCAGCTCAGCACTGCCCTGGGGAGGTGGTTCTTAAACAGGTCCAGCAGAGGATAAAATATATCTGCCATCAAAGCAGCTGCTTCTTTTCTGTTTGCTTTCTCAGGTCTTTTCCTGCATACTGGTAGATGTAAAATAGTATGGAAAACAGTGCTTAAAAAACTTAATGAATCCATTGAAATGTATCTGAATTGATCCGTCATTGCATTTTCACAGAATGTCAGCAAGCCCTAGTTCAGACACAAGACTAGACAATTCAGATAATGCATGTACTAATGAATCAGTTCATGGCTGTGATATTTTCAAAAGGTGATGAGAAGCAGCTGATGTGGTGCTATAGTTCATACACTAAGGTGAAAGAATGGTTATTGTAAATGGCTGTTAGTGCCAAGTATTGTCAAGTGGAATCCAAAGGCCCCTGATAAAGAGCAAACAGGAAGGGTAAGACCTGTTCCACTGAGATGAGACTACTGCGTATTTAGAAATACAGAAGTTAGTTTTAATCTTGTTGACAAAGCTGTCACTATTTCTCCTGAAAAATGAGCCTGGAGGCCATTGTTACATTGCTGCAATACCATTATCTCAAGCCATTTCATCCTACCTCCTTTTCCTCATGGGATAGTGTTGGAGATTTTTCTTCATCTGCTGTTTGTCATCTCCATTGACTGATAAGCTTTTCCAGGAAAAGTAAATGATTTTGAGACTGGATAGTCTGGGAAAGGTCATCTTCCTAGAAAAAAGATTATTTGTGAGAGTGCTTTGGTGTATGCCTTTACAGCCTATTCCTTGTCCTTGGGTGCAAGTCAGCAACAGGATAGAGGTTTCCAAAGGCCAGGTATCACTTGCAGATAGCAAAGGGATAAAAATCAGGAGTTAATGATTTTGGAACTTTTTCCAGATACGTGTGCATAAATGTTTTCTGGAAAAAAAACCCACTCTTTAGAATTCCTTCTGTAGTTTAATAAGTTTAATATACTAAATAAAAAAGCGACCTTAGTTCCATAATTTGTTTTAATTTCAGATGTTTCTAAAGCCAAAAGAAGGAGAACACAAAAGAAAAATAGAGAATCTGATAAAGTTTCAAGGAAAAAACAAGAAAGGAGAAGGAAATCACTTGAAAAGAAAATTGGAAGGAGGCAGCAAGAAGAAAGAAGTGATACTGAGAGCAAATCAGAAAGAAATCACCGACATTTAAGAGAATCACACAGGAGAGATGATGCTTCAAAGTACCACCACCGAGATGAATCCAACGGCAGAGACGGTTACCACAGCGGAAAGGACAGGAACCATGAAAGAAGTAAGGATCCAGAAAATAAACACAGCAATTCAAAACTGAAGAAAGCAGAAAGAAGAGCTTCTGTGTCTGATGATGAACATTACAGGCATTGGAGCAAGGAGGATGGACATCGCAGTAGGAGAAGAGAGAGGTCGAAATCGCGGGAGTGCGGCCGTAGCAGCCCGAGGGAGGAGGAGCAGGAGGAGCGCTCCAGGAACGGCTCAGAGAGGCAGCAGCGGGACAAGCAGCACCGGGAGTCCCGCCGGAGCGACGACAGGCGCAGGGAGAGCTCCCCGCACAGGCGGAAATAAAGCACTCGAGGAGCATTGCCAAGCTGTTAGAACTGGATTTTAAATTCTCTTACCGAAGTTTCTTTAAAAAAAATGATTTTGTACAAAGTGATAAGTTTGCATTTGTAAATTTTACCAGACTTTTTCGAGTTTTCAGTACCGCTTTTTTATAACTGTATCATTGAGTCTTTCTGTTATGTTCTTTGTTTGGAAAGACAAAGCTCTTTATTTTGTGAATAAAACAGTAAGATACCAGCAAAATGGGTGTTTTGTCACTTAGTTTCAAGTATTTGTAACTGTAACTTCACAATCTAAAGGACATCTAACTTTGCTTGTTACTTGAAAGCCAGATGCTGAGGCTGGGGTGATAATGTACAATTTTCAGACTACAATGTTAATGTTATGTGAGAAAATGATAAAATTTTCAAACAGGCATTCTATCTATATCTGCATGTTTTTTCAGCCTTGCAAACATGAAAGCCTTTTGACCAAAATCTTCAGGAAGTACTCAGTTGTTTTTTTTCTTCAATACTGAAAAATTGAAAACATAATGTTGCTGTTTTAAATGTCACATGTGAAAGTGTGTCAGCTTGTTCTGTTACTTTTCACAATGTTTTTTAATATTGTGACATCCTGAGCTAGTTACACTTGTGATCTTGGAAAAAGGGTTGGTTTGATTTTTATTTTTTCAGTTGTGACTTTGATTTCCAAGTCTTAGTCTTCAACTCTGTCCCTACAGCGGGAACATTTAAGGAACCTCCTTTCCAGTATATAAAAAACAAGAAAACAAACCAGAAGATGTTTCCAATCTTTTTAGATGTTTAGAAGTGCTCAAGGTTTTTGGAAGCAGAGTTCAAAAAAACCACCCCTCAGTTGCTGCAGCACTTTATGATATCAGATTGTTCTATCTGGAGTCACGGGGTATAACCCGCTCAGTCTTGATTTCATGAGAAATGAATCAAAATCATCTAGTTATGACTAATTCTCAATAGTAACTTACAGAAAAACTTGCAAAGTCTTCAGGATTAAAATAGGAAACAGTTTGTGGAGGCATGGTCAGTAGGAAGGAGGTGGTAGTTGCAGATTATGCAGTTATTGTTGCTGTATGATAACATTTCTTATTTGTGGAATGAACACAATTGCTGGACAAAAAGGAACTTTGGCATTTCATGTGTAAATCATATTTCTTTATAAAGCATAAGAAATACATTTGAGCTGTTTTATAACAGAAAGTAGAACCATTCCTAAGGAAACAGATCAGTTTTGCCTAAATCTTGTCACGGCATTTTTTCTAAGAAAAATGTCTATTTTATTTTTTTTCTGTATTTGACAGAATTTACTTCTGCAACCTTTCATGTAATAAAATGTTTCCAGTCAAAAACGTTTTCATAGAAAATATTTATATTGCAGAAAAAAGTAAAACTTGTCTTGTCAAGGCACACAGCTAAAAATACTTTGGTGGCATTATGTGTTTAAAATGTTGGGGTTTTGCCCAACACACCTCATTTTCAAAATGATGTATGCATTTTGGCATTGTGTTAAGTCCACAAAAACTTAATTTGAAAGAATGTTTTCTAAAGAGAATTCTGCTAATTCTTATGCTTCTTTGATAGCTCCCTATGCATATTAATGAAAAAAATCTAGTCCATAATAGTTTAAATACTCTACGCTTATTTAATATCTCTGCAGTAACACTTCCCTTAATATGTTATGGGTTTAATAGCATATATTTTATTAACCCATAACGTTTAACCCATATTCTGGTCTAGTTGAAAAGTTTGTTTATGACACCTTTAATAAATGGAAATAAATTAATACATGTGGAGACATGTAACATTTGTTCTGCAACATCCTGTGCAAGCAGTCCAGTGCTTCACCTTAGCGTATCTGTAAAAGCATGTTTCTTTTATACCCTCTGCCCGATCACTTGAATTTGCTACTTTGTAATGTGTTTTCCTTGCTGTCTTGTGTGTGATTTTATAGACCTAAACCTGTGTATTTGCCATTTTTCTTTTTCTACAGTTAAAATTCACCTACAGTCTCACTTTATGCCAGTCTGCTCTATTGGCTTGTCCTCCTACCCTTTATGTATTTTACTCTATTTTTTACAAGGGGAAGAAGTCAAAATACTCCATAGAATTGAAAATGATGGTTTTGCAGGAGATGCAGGGTGCCATAAGAGTTCTTGGGGTGGTCAGTTCTCCATTGCTGTGGAGCTGACACCGGGTGATCTGGGCTTGCTTTCCTCAGCAGTAGAGGGTGATTGTAGACCCTGGACAGTAAAGGAGTGATTCGTGCCTCTTGTCTGTAATTGATGCTGGAGCTCTGGGTTATGATTGGAACAGCAGTTTTGACTGAAAGACTTCGAGAAGTGGAGGTCCTGGGATTTTCTTTGCTGTTTTGTTCAGTTCTTAATCCTTGATACTTTAAACCAGGGTTGAAACGCCTTGGCCTTGGCTTGGGGTATGAGTGGTTGAGGAATCTTGCAGACTTGGCTGTGCATCAGAGATTTGTGGGAAGGAATTTGTGATGACCTGCTCTGATTTAAGCATTGCATGCTTAAAATTTAGGGTTCAAATGTGGTTGTAACATCCACGTCCATAGATACAGCATGAGAGGCTGCATCCCTTTTCTAGGAGTGCCTGGCCAAGTTCCTGAATTTCCTCACAGTGGTGGTGTGAGGTGTTAGAGAGATGAGCTGCTGACGCACCCAGCAAATTCCTGGTGGTGTGGGAATAAATCTTGACTGAAGCATTTGTGGTATTGGTAAGAACTGTAATTCTGCTCTCTATATTTGGAGCAAAATCTCTAAGTGTAGCTGTTCATATGCTCAAGTCTAAAGCGTGTTTTTTGTGGGGAGAAAAAAAAGACTACCACTGTTTGGGCCACGTTGTTACATAAATCGTCAAAATACATCCTCACAGTATGAAAGCAGATACATTTTGGGAAAAAACTTTGTTTTAAATACATTTAAATTACCTTTAACAGATTACGCTTTCTAAAGCGTAAAGTTTTAGTTGCTGTTTAAGCAACATTGCAGTCTGCAGATGGTGGATAAATAGTTCATCTCCAGTTCCTCCCATTTTGCATGGGAATGGAGGCATGGCTACAATAATGTTTTTCTGCTGGTGTTATGTTAAATGAATTTTATGGTCAGATCACATATGTACTGAAAATCAAATTCAGTTTTTGAATATTACTGGTAGTACTAACTAGATGTCGATGGTACATTATTTTAACCCAGGAGCATGGTGTTCTCTAATTTGCTTGAGGCTCTAATAACATGACTCTTCTTAACTTTTAAATGCAGGGTGTTCTCTAAAATAGCTTAGTACATGTCAGACTCCCAAAAAATACATGAGCTAGGGTGGGTGCTTTGAGCTCCAGTAGCAATTTAAATGCCTGCCTGCTATTACACTGGAACAGTGTTATGAATATAAAAGAAAACAGTAGCTTATCCTCATTCATCATTCTTGAACTACTTCGAATTGTCTTTCACTGCTGAGGAAAGCATAAGGCTAATTTTCTCAGGCAATCTAAAAGAGCAGGACTATTATTACATGAGCAGAGAATTTACTCCAGTTAATAACACAGAGAATAGGGAGACCTGTCTTTCAACTTATTTTCAGTAAGATTAAGTATATTTTTAAAGCCGATTTAATTTTTTCAAAATATTTTTTTAAGAAATGGTGAAATCAAAATGCAGACTATAAGGGGATATTTTTATTAAAACTACACAAAAAATGAATTGTAGGTTAAAAGATGCAGGAGCAAAATACAACTTTATAAACTGTAAAATCTTTAGGTCAATTCAGAGATGTTCTCTTTTTAGGTTTTCCTCAAGTCTGTAATTTGGCTGAGGCTAGTTAGGGATTTTCTTTTCTTGTCTACTCATGAATGTCATCAAGCATTTTCCTTTAACTTCAAAAATAAAAGGGGGGTGAGGGTGCAGCTTAAACCTTTGTATTGTTGGCCTATAAATGTTTTGTTATGCCATCAAACAGACAAGTCCTTTAAGAAAATTAACTGCCATTTTTTGACTGTTCAAGCTATGTCCATTTTGAGTATTTTTCCCCCACTATTTTGTGAAATAAAGGGGGCACGAAAATCTTTTCTGAGGGAGAAAATAAGGTGCAACATTCCTTAAGGTGAAGGAAAGAGCAAGGATGTGTTAAGAGGATGTAAAACTCCATGCGAGAATTTGTTTCCAGTGTCAGGGTGCCCGTGACAGGTAAGAAGTGAGGTCAGAGCTGTTCTTGCTGGGGCTGCTGGCCTGGGTGTCTGGGTGCAATGCCACTTGATTTTCACTTGGTGACTGGTATTGCTCCTTAATTAAACAAAATTGTTAACCAAGTTACTCTCACTTGAAAATTGGTGGTCCCTATTGCTTTTGAGGCACTTGATGCTCTTTTCCCAAATCTCTTGTGAAATTTCACATTCTGGGTTTTTTGTATCATAAGAAGCTGTGTAAGAATTCCTTTGTTACTACCTTACCTAGAATTTGAGATAACTTGAAGAAGATTCCTTGTATTTTCAAGACCCCATGAATAAGCTGATGCTACCCCAAAAAGACTAAAATTTTTCAGCACCTCTTTTTTGCCCTGGAATAATGCTTAAGCTAATTGGAGAAATATTCATTGATTTTAAAGGGAGAGGAGTAAGATGTTTGATGTAGACACTTACAGGTGCTGCTACTGTGTTGCCTGTATTTGTTTTACTCAGTAGTCTCATTAGGCTTTGTCTTCATTTTCTCCTGCTTTACTTAGAGCTTTTTTCGTTTTTCCTCTGTCCCTTTTGAACTTCATTCTTTATCACATACCCTATTAGCCATTTAGAAAAGTATAATGCCACAAATACATCAAAAATTTACTATAAATCAATTGCATAATGCATCAAAAAATAATCTTTAATGGATAACTTGGCTGAAGGAACAGTGTGTGTCCACACCTACTGTAAAGAACAAGGGTGCAGCGTGCTGCTTGCCTTCTCCTTACCTCAGGATAATGAGTTACAGAACAATTGCAAATTTAATGAGGTTAATCAATCTTCCATTTGTTAACATTTCTTTTTGATTGCCTTCTTTTTGCACTGCCTTTGTTAGGAAGTAGCATTGATAGAGTTTTACAGGTTTCTGAATTTAGATAAAAGAGGTTTTGTGTCTGCTAATGTGCCCTCAGAGGAGCCACAGTGGTGTGAAGTAACAACAGAAATGATGAGGGATCAACACCCAGCAGAGAATTGCATCCAATAGTCTTCTGTGAGCCTGTAGGGGATGCCAAGAGTTGGTATTTTCTTATAATCAGCCTGAGTCTTTTGACCATAAAGGCTCATGCAGCTGCTCATGGAGAGAGGTGTGTAATTGCTCACCTGGTTTATCCATCACTTCCACCTGGGCAGGGCTGTTACGAGAGGTGCATCCCCAGCAGTGCAAGTGCAGAGCTGGGCATTTTGCTGATTGCTGCTCTACCAACGTTTGGAGCCAGGTAAGCAGGAGGTCTGGTCAGCTCTTCTGCACACTGGGGATTCACAGTCGCTGCTTGAACCCTCTGTCTCATCAGTCATAGGCCAAGAGAACCCCGCTGGCTACAATGAGCTGAAAGAGCCTCTCTTGGCTATAGGGAGAGCCCAGAGGGAATAATTTCATTAGACCAAAGTTGGCTTTTGCAAATACTTTACTCCTTCCCTCCTTCATCCTTTTCCTGGTTTTCAGTTATAAGTGAGTATCTTTATGGGAAATTGTGAATTGTCCCAGTTTTTCATTTGATAAATTAGAAAAAACTGGAAAAAATAATGTATGTAGTCCAGCAGTATTGAAGGAAGAAAGATTCCACTGACAGTTAGGTGGCTGGCAGCAATCTTGTGTTTTGCTGTTCCAGTCCTAGTGAGAATGCCCTCCTCCCTCTCACACTACCACTCCTTACTGTTAGGAGCTTTAAACACACTTTTTCACAGAAATGCATGCCAACACATCTCTTTTAAACTGTCCTCCCCTTCCCATCTCCCTCCTAAAAGAAAAGATGGTCACGTCTTTCTATTCCCTTTTAAAAATGGCATTTCATGCCCCAATTCTGGTGTCTGTCTTAAGCCTCCTTGAGAAGGAGGCCTAAGTAACTAAGTAAATGATAAGTAAAGGGTTCAGGTGGCCTTCTCGTGGTCCTGTCTGTCTGTTAACCTGTGTTCACAGCCTTCAGTCTCAGGGGACATTTATGGTGGACAAAAGTTCTGCTAAATTTTGGGCTGAAATAGGCAATGGAAAAGTTGGTGTATTAGATCATATTATGCTGGGGGTGCAGACTGCCTTTGTGGCTTCCCATGAGAAAGGAAGACTTAAGTGATGACCACCTGGAATGGAATGCACTCTTTTTAATGAATATGCTTCCTTTGTTCAGGCCTTGAGGTTGGATTTCTGTTCCATAGGCTCTGGTTCTTTGATTTGATTCACAAGGTCCCTTCTGCTGTACACTTCATTATGAGTCACCAGAAATGGGACACGAAAGTGCTTAAGAAAAAATTGAAGCCAAATGACTTACTCGATGAGTGATTGAAATGAGAAACTGAAAATACACATTTGGGACAAAAAGGTCCCTTTGCAACTCGGTTCCTTCCTTGCCTGCACAGAAAAAAGCCTTGTTATACCTCTTTGTAAAGGAGAGACGGAGCATCAGGCTGTTTTGATCACTGTGTTTGTTTGAACCGGGAATTCTTTGAGATGTCATCCACAGGTGCTTTGCAGCCCATCATTTTCTGCGGATTGTGTGCATTTTGTGATTATGGCTGTGAGGAGAAACTGTGAGGATAGGCTCCTTGTTATGGCCATGCTAGGGAAGGACAAGTCCTTTGAGGAAGGAACCTCAGGCTAAGTTCATCCCCATGCATGTGGAGTTGGTTTGTTTTATTTTGCAAAGAAATTCTTTCCTCCCACTTCATTTTTAGCTCTCTATTTACAGGGGTGCAGATGTGGTGGAGAAGTGTATTTCAGTTCTCCACATATGTATAAGCACACACACTTGCCTGCAGTCTTCTATTTTCATTCTCTTGTTACGCAAGGGTTTAAAATTAGTTGTATTTGTGAATTAATGTAGTTCATTGGAATAAATTTCAGCTATTTTTACTCTCTAATGAGCTTTATCACCATGCTATCTGAATAGCTCACAAACACTATTTTTCCTCTATACCCTGTTAACAGTGTGAAATATTCATAATCTTGATGATGTGAAATCTGGCTGGGAGAAAAAATGGTGAGATTCTCTGCTGATACATGGTGTAATATAGTGCCACCAAAGAGGAAAAATATCTGGGTTTTAAGAGTACCTCGTGACAGCCACTTCAAAAAGTGGGATAACAAAACCCAGCATTGCTAGTGTTGTATTTTGGTGTCACATTCTGAGGTTTTATACACGTGCAATTCTACTTTCCAGGAGTAAGTGAAGCTGAAGCTTCACTAGAACACTGTGCATGTGGAGATGAGGCTCTGCCTCGGGATGCCAGGAAGATGGGTGGAGCATCCTGTGGTCTGTGTGCCTCTGATTACCACTGTGCTAAGAGCAAGGCTGGATTTAGTGCACAGGATTTCTACCCAAGACTCGAGGTCTGCCTCATTTTGGTTTCACATATAATCAAAAACTTTCTTTGTTTCACAGTATTTATAGGAAGGCTTCATTTCCTTAACTGCAGTTTCACTGTAGTTTATAAAGAAAATACTGCATGAAGAGTCATTGTTTTTATGATCTGTATATCATGCATTAGTCGAGGGAGTGTGAGCTTCAAGGTTAGTTGCATGGCAGTTGTCATCAGTCTGTGAAACTTTCATTTTGAATGACAGCTTTAATTTGCACCTTACCCCTACTGCTGGCTTAGTCTTATTTCTTGTTCNTTTCACAGTATTTATAGGAAGGCTTCATTTCCTTAACTGCAGTTTCACTGTAGTTTATAAAGAAAATACTGCATGAAGAGTCATTGTTTTTATGATCTGTATATCATGCATTAGTCGAGGGAGTGTGAGCTTCAAGGTTAGTTGCATGGCAGTTGTCATCAGTCTGTGAAACTTTCATTTTGAATGACAGCTTTAATTTGCACCTTACCCCTACTGCTGGCTTAGTCTTATTTCTTGTTCCTAAAAAGTCCAGTCTCTTCTTTTTCATGGAAGACCATTATAGTCTCTTTTCACAATCATAATTTAAAATGGGAGTAGGGAAACTCATATCTCTGGAGAGCCCCTCTTATTTTCTTAATAAGCTTTCTGCTCCCCCTGATTGTTCTGAATGACATGTGAAATACTTAGTTTCTTATCAATCAGTGTTTCCACAAAGAAGAAGAAGAGATTCCACAAATCTAGTCTTGTAGAATATTCTTGTGGAACTGTCAAAAAGAAAAAAGGCTGTAATATGTTTTAAATGTATAGTTTTCATTTTCATTGAATGTTTCTCCTATTAACAGATAGAAGTGCTCATTTCCTCTTCCATATAATATTCATTATTGCCTGTGTTCAGGGCTAAGTACTTTTCTATTCATCTCTTCTGTAAACACTTTTTTAGCATTTCACTTGGGAAGAAAAGCCTTCACAGTCTATAATCATATTTATTGCCTCTTCTTTCTCTCTCACACTTTTCCCTGTGATTCCAAACCATTCTCTCTCCCAAACACAACATTCCTGTTGATGGGACCATACCACTAATTCTCAAAATGTCATTGTATTTCCTATTTTCTGTTTTATTTTGTATTTATTGGATTGTTTTTTGCTTTTTCTTATGCTTTGGAATAGTCTGTGTGTTTGCTTCTTGACAGCCACTGAGCTGTCCACAGTGATGCTCTGGTCTTTCTTCTGAAACTTGTACACCAAACTTGTATGAATAATTCACAAGATTTCTTCTAGTGTCTATTACTCCATTCTTGTCAACAAAGACTTTCAGCTGTCAGTGTTTTGTACTTTAAATTAATTTAAGTTCTTTAGTTTTCTGTTCGCTTTTGTTTCAAGTTAGCTGAGTGGCAGCTTGCTGCAATATACAGTGCTAGAAGATGGATTTGGGACTCTTTCAGTGTTAAGCTTCTGCCACACAGAATATTGACCATGTCTGTGTAAGCTGTCTAGCACCACGTCCCAAATCGCTGATCTCTTACCTTGCAACTGGCTGCTTTTTTAATAGCCTCTGGTGTGGGACTTATTAGAGGCTTTTTTGAAAGTCCAGACAAATCAGATTATTCCAAGTAGATTCCTATAATTTTAATTGCATTTAAGTTAATACATTTACTTTTCACTGAATATCACATATCTAAAAATTAGGTCAATCAGTTCCCTAAAGACCCTTGATATACAATTTAAAGGATTTAATTGCTGAAGAAAAGATGAAAATCTTTCCAAGAGGATAATTCAAGGACTTTAGTTCAAATACATTTAAAAATGTATTTAAAGGGAGAGGAAATGAGTAAGATAAAGAGACTGAATGTGAAAAATGTTGTGAGTCCAGGTGGTTGAGCAGCTTCATTTGAAATTACTTGAGGAACAGCTTGAGTCTAATTTGTTTCATGCCAAGGACCAAAAAAAAAAAAAAAAAA
>VZUA01083372.1:3209-18754 GCA_013401035.1 Horornis vulcanius
TTTTTTGTTTGTTTTGTTGGTTTTTGTTGTTGTTGTTGTTGTTGTTGTTTTTGTTTTGTTTTGGTTGGTATTTTGGTTTTTTGGGGTTTTTTTGTTTTCTTTGGTTTTTTTGGGTTGTTTTTTTTTCTGTTTTTTGCAGTTATTTCAGTATAATGCAGCTGTGAACGAAAAAAATGCTTAAATCTGGTGTAGAAGCTAATCTGTGGTCTATTTGCAGGAGGGGTTTATAGATTGGGAAGGTTTTAGCATTTCAGAGATGCATCTATGTAGAGTTAAAGTTGCTGCTGTCAGCATCAAAGAGCTTTGAGCTGCTGAAGGAGGTTCTGAAGGTGGCTTTTGCATATTGACTGAATTTTTCAAGTTGAGAATTTTCCCTCGGATGTAGCAGGAGAGGGGGAGCTTGTGAAGAGTAGGATTGGCAAGTCAGGAGTGGGTATTGGTTTAAAAAACATCCAAAGCAATACAAAGTCAAATAAATAGGGTTTTTTTTCCAGCCCTTTATCTACCATTTTCTGCTGAGGACCCCATTGGAACTCAGGCCCCATCTTCAGCTCGCCCTGAGAAGGCAAAGAGCAGATAACAGGGATTAAGGGAACAACAAAAGAATGTTTTTTCTCTTTTATGTATGTTTAGGTTCTAAAACGATGGAATGTTTCTTCTGGTGGCAGCGATAAAACAAACCTTAGTGTAAGTCTGGCTTTCATTTGCATTGTAGAGCATCCTGGACCTATCCCAACCCCTTCCATGACACGAATCCAAACTTTCTTGAACCATGCCTTGTGGGCATGAACAAGGTCAGCAGGATCCTGGAGTACCCCTGAACCCTTCCTCATCCCAGAGCAAAGGGATATTTCCTGGGTCTGCCCCATCTGCCTGCATTGCTGTTCTCACTGATTGCCCTTTTAAATAAACAACCACAAAGTCAAGCTCCCAGGTCTCTCTCCAAGCCTGGCATTTTCCCAGCCTCTCCTGGCAGCACGTCCCATTGTCCTCAGTCCTTTCCAGGGTACGATGCTTGTCCTGATCTTGCTGTTCCTCTCTCCTCCCCCACCTCCAAGATCAGAAAAGTGCTGATGAAACTGGAGTTAAATGTCTGCACAGGACAGGCATCCTGTGGGGATTCCTAGGAATGGTGCTGGCCATTTTTAGGGATCAGTTTTTTAAGGATTTTAATGTAAATGATATCCCCACAGTACTCCAGTGGTATCCATATCACACTGAACACAAAGCTCCTTTTCTCCTGAATTCCTAAATTGTCAGATTTTAAGGAAACACCAAGAAGAATGGGATGAAGCAACAGATTTTCAGTCTCTTCAGGAAAAAGGGTGGAAAATTCAACCATCACATTTATTATTGTTGAGAATTTCTCCAGCTTCAAGGGTAAAATATGATTTTTAGAACCCCTTTTTGAGGGGTTTTCAGCCAAGACACAAAGGTTCATACAAGAACGTGTTCCTCCTTTTTATGTATCCTCACAGATGGAAACTTGGGATAAGTGTTAGTGCTGTGTACACTTGATAAAGAAAAATGTCCTTTGCTCACTGTCCCAGAGAAGTTACTGGCAGAGCTGGAAACATAATCAGGGCCTTACAGAATCATTAAGCTTGAAAAAGAACTCTAAAATCATCAAATCCAACCACTAAACTGTGTCCCAAAGTGGCACAACTAAAAATTCCTCCCAGGATGTGACTCCACCACTTCCCTGGGCACCTATTCCAATATTCAATATCCCATCTCTCTTGGCAGCCCTTTCAGTGAAGAAAGTTTTCCTAATATCCAACCTGAACATCCCCTGGCATAACTTGAGGACATTTCCTCTTGTCCAATCCCTTGGCAAGAGAGACTGACCCCCACCTGGATACAACCTCCTTCCAGGGAGTTGTGGGGAATTTTAAGTGGAGACAAGGTTTGAGGATGAATTCTGCTTTTCCATCAACCTGTGGTTGAAGAGTCCTGATCCACATCCCGCTGGGATTGGGGTGTCCCCACTGCCATCAGCTTCCTGAGGAGTGGGGCTGGTATGTCAGAGAATTACAGGAAGCAGGATAGTTCCTGGAGTGTCTGAGTCTTGCTCATATTCCAGGCAGTCCCAGGAATGTGGCACAGGCCACAGTTATTGTTTCACTGCAGTTATTTTCCTGGAAACCAAAGCACCTTCCTAATGGTGAACTAAGTTGAGCCCCAAAGTACAATAATAAAGAATTGCCCTTCCTTGGGGAATAAACATGGATTTTTCCATATTTTCTTTTCGAGTTTATTACATAAAATTTATTCCATGTGGCACGTAATTTCTTCTGTCTGTACCTCAACTCTAAAATGCTCCCACTGGAAGCACCCTCGACTATTCCTGATTAAAATCACATTTTCCAGCAGGATCCATGTTCAAAACACACAGGACCACACATCCAGGTGGTGTTCAAGCCTTGGCCACCTCATCCTGAAGCAGAAAAACGTGGTCACACTCAGAATGGCTTTGAGGTGGAGGAGAGACATTTAGATGGGATATTGGGAAAAGTTCATCCCTGTGAGGCCCTGGCACAGGTTGCCCAGAGGAGCTTTGGATGCTTCATCCCTGGAAGTGTTCAAGGCCAGGTTGGGCAAGGCTTGGAGCAACCTGGGATAGTGGAAGGAGTCCCTGCCCATGGTAGGGGATGGAATGAGATGATCTTTAAGGTCCCTTCCAACCCAAACCATTCTGGGATTCTGTGATTTGTGCCTGTATGGACTGATCAGGGATGTAGACACTTTTTCTCAAAGTTAATTTTTCCATACTAGGGAATTAAGATGGAAGCAGGATGACATCCAGCAAGATCTGATGACTGCCAAGTTGAAAAGTCAGGTTTTTAATGCACTGATGGATCTCTTATGACCTTATCATGATCCTGGCAGGTCCCTTCCCACTCTGGATATTCTGTGCTAATTTTTTTCTCCCTTGCACTCTTCAGCTTCAGGTGAGGCAAGGAAGGCGGAGGTGATTTTTTTCCTAGCTAAGAAGTAAGTTTGGGGGTTGTAGGCAGGAAAATTTTGCTGTAATTTGGGACAGATTTTCTCTATCCATCTGAAGAGACAGAAAAATAGCACCTCAGGAGCAGCTGGTTTGCTCACCCTCCTCCCAAACCTGTGGAGGTTTCACACTGTTGCCCTGCCATTTAATCCCAGACCAAACTGGAAGCTGGTGTAGCCCCTGAGCAGAAAACTGAATGAGCTCTGTGTGTGTGGAATATTTATCCCCCTGACAGCTTATTTGCAACCAGGCAGCATCAAAGGAACCAAAGACTTGGAGACAACCACAGCAGGATTTGCATCAAAATACCCAGCCACCCCCACCCAGGCGTCCTGATGAAAATTTAAAGCTCTCTTGGTGTCTGGGATGCACCAAACCCTCATTTTTAAGGCTGCAATAAGCAGTGTGTGGCTTCCACATGGATTATAAATCTCTCTTTATATAAGGGAGATTTTGGATGTATATTGGAATGTTAGCTTGGGACTGACTCAGACAGCAGAGCTCTTCCTTCCTAATCACTCCCATCACTTTGACTCCTTCTTTACCTCCCCAATTGCTACCAAAAAAAAAAGAGAAAATCCCATTGTCAGAAAACCTTGCTGTAAGTTTGTTTCTCCCTTTCAAAGCCCGACCTTTGCCTGGCAGGCTGCAGGCTCCACCACACAATTTCTTCCCCTTTTTCCTCCTAAATACACAGAGATTACCCAGGTTCTGAATTCCTGTAGCTGGGAGTTCTTCACATTAAAGCAGGGTAGTGGTTATTGTCAAGCTGCTTTGTACTACACAGGAAATGTTTTTCCTGTGCAGATCTGTGTTCTCAGGGTTTAACATCTCCAATGCTGCTGCTTCCTGGGAGTTAATTGCTGAAGAAATTCCAGGGTTTGGGCTGGACATTGAGAGGGGTCTGTGGTTTTGTAGGCTTTTAAAAAAGCCAAGGTTTTGCTTCTCCTACGCTTTGATAGCACTGGAAGTGACGCTCCTGCCTTCCCCCTCAGCAGGAATCCTTTGATCCAGCTCCATTAGAGAGGCTGGAATCACATCCACATCCCTCTTTTCCTGCCAGCAGCTGGCTTGGCATTCATTTTAAACAGCAGCTCTTTGCTTGTGCCGAGGTCAGCCCTGGACAGAGCTCTGCAAATTCCTTGGATTTTCTCCTTCTTGCTGATCAGCTCCCTGTCACATTCAGCTCCCTGCAGCTGGAATGGCTTTTGCTTTGGCACCTGTCCTGCAGCTCATGTGCAGGATCTGGACTCAGTTTATAATTCATAGAGTCACAGAATGATTTGGATTGGAAGGAACATTAAAGATCATCTCATCCCACCCCTCTGCCATGGGCAGGGACACCTCCCACTATCCCAGGTTGTTCCAAACCCCATCCAGCCTGGCCTTGGACACTTCCACAGCTGGGGCAGCCACAGCTTCTCTGGGAAAAAAACACAACTCTCAAATCCTGTCCCAAATCTCTGTTGATCCTGAAAAGCGCCTGCTCCAATCTCATTTTAAAAAGGTATAAAGTTTTTTTCTGCTTATCTTTTCCTTATTTTATTCTGGGCAGTGTTTCTGTCTTGATTCCTCACTTTTCTCAAAATGAGATTTTTCTTAGCTTTCCTCTTCGGGCATCTGGAGATTTGCCCATTCCACCAGCACTGGCTTTGGCAACCTAATGGAGTGTTGAGAAAAAAGGACCATGAAGTGGGCCTGGAGTCATAGCACAAGGGCACAGGGTCTTAAGATGACAGAGGGCAGGTTTTAATTGGATATTAGGAAGGAATTGTTCCCTGGGAAGGTGGTGAGGCCCTGGCACAGGTTGCCCAGAGAAGCTGTGGCTGCTCCATCCCTGGAATTGCCCAAGGCCAGCTTGGACAGAGCTTGGAGCAACCTGGGACAGCAGAAGGTGTCCCTGCCCGTGGCAGGGGGGTGGGATGAGATGATCTTAATGTCCCTTCCAAGCCAATCCATTCCTTGATTCTATAATTCTGTGATTTTATGAATATTGATCAATATTGCAGCTCATCCCCAGGCTGGGCTGTGTCTCCCTGGTGTGCTCTGCTACAGGAATTGGAAAATTGGGAATCTGCTGGCTCGGTGTTCCTCTCCAAGGGAAGCTCCACTTTTTTGAAGGGTGTCTCTGTGTCACATCTTTAATCCTCTCTGCACTGCTTAAAGGCAGATTTTAATAGACCAATTAGTGCAGCTTTTATAGGGAGGAGCTCTGCATAAAGTCTGATAATTACCGCAATAAATTCTGTTATGAAAATGACGTCAAATATTAACTCAGTCAGCCATAAACCATCTGCCAGCTCACAGGTATCCAAATACACCATCAATCAGAAGTTCACCTCCTCCTGAAGATCATCCAGCACCTTTTGTCCCAAGAATTTGGGGACAAAATTTGTCCCAGAGAAACCTGCTCCCTGTATCCTCACCAGGCAGTGCCAGTAGCACACTAAAACTCCTGGTTTTTTATACTCTGAAGTCTGAATAATTTATTATAGAGTCTAAAAAAAATACTCCATGAAAAATCGTTCTTTGGATGCTCTTGGTCCCCTCCTAGATCCCCAGTTTCCTCCATGAGGCAGCTTTGAGAGTTTTCAGCATTTTAGGGAATTTAGTCCTCCAGGTGAGCTTTTCACAGACTATAAGCATTGTCCCAAAAAACGTTGGGATTGGACCAGCTGGATTAACAGCAAGGATGCTCTGGAAAACAGCCTGATCCTCATGCTGGTGGGACCACAGGTGTTCTGTGCAGCCTCCAGGCTTTTCTCGAGTCAATAATCGACTTCCTTGATCCAGAGCCCATTCACCTTCAGCTGTGTGGCCTCGCTAGGATTTGTCTCACATCCGCCCCTTCAGGATGGATGAACTTCAGGGAATACAAAAGCAGAACACAAATTTTTATAGCCCAGCAATTGCTGGGTATTTCAAGTTTCCTAACTTATCTCCAAGTTAAAACCACAAATTATTTCTACTTTTTTTTTTCCCAATTTAATTTAATGAAATTCTGAACAAAGCCAGCCACTTCCTTTTATTTTGCTTTTCTCCTAAATGAAAAGAAAAAAAAAAAAGAAAAAGCATAATCTTTGTAGCTCAGTAGCATAAAATGAAAGAATTGCAGCTACTTGTTTCTGAGAAGGAAAGGAAAATTTATCATTCTCTAAAGGAACAAGACAGCTTTCCCATTTTCTAATCACTTTTCATCGACATTGGTCTGAAGATGGATTAGATGAGCGTGAGCCACATTTATCTTTCAAATTCCCTGCTCTACGCTCTGAATAACTTCATCCTGGTCCTACAGTCATCAGTGTCATGGGGAGAGACCATTTGGGTCATGAAATATCCTTCAAGTTGACACCAGAGGCAAGGAAAACAGCATGGGAGTAGCTGGTTCCAGGGGAGTTATCACGGAGTGCTCAACAGAAGCCCTGAATTGCTCCTTGGGTTATTCGAGGTAACCATAAAAACCGTGTGTTAAAAAACGAAAACTAACAAAAAACAAACAAAAACCCCACAAAACAAACACAGGGAAGTGCAGCTTGAGCAGCCTGAGCAGTTCAGGGACTTTGGCTGAAGTGGGAAATCAAAGCTGTGCCTCAGAGCAGACTCTTGGGCCGTGTCTATGCACTGCAGGGATGCTGCTCCTAAGGAAAAGATTTGCACTGGGATACAGGAGCTCGGGATGAAGCCAGCCTGGACCCCAGAGGCAGCACAGGGAAGTGGAGGGTGAAGGAGGGGATTCCACCCCTCAAATCTGCTCTGGTCAGACCCCACCAGGAATCTTTTGTCCAGTTCTGGGTCCCAGCACGGGAAGGATGTGGAGCACCAAGATTATCAGAGGGATGGGGCAGCTCTGCTGTGAGGAAAGGCTGAGAGAATTGGGATTGTCCAGCCTGAGGAAGAGAAGGCTCCAGGGAGACCTTGGAGCTTGTTCCAGTGCCTGAAGGGGCTCCAGGGGAGCTGGAGAGAAATGAAGTGGAAAAGGGATGGAGGGACAGGATAAAGGGAATGGCTTCAAAGTGCCAGAAGGCAGGGTTAGATGGGATAATGGGAAGAAATTCTTCCCTGTGAGGGTGGGTAGGCCCTGGCACAGAGAAGCTGTGGCTGCCCCATCCCTGCAAGTGTCCAAGGCCAGGCTGGACAGAGCTGGGAGCACCCTGGGATAGTGGAAGGTTGGAATGAGATCATTTTTAAAGTCTCTTCCAACCTAAACCATTCTGGGATTTTATGATGATTCTCTGATGCCCCAGGGTAGGGACCTACCACCATCACCTTTCCATACCCACCAGCAGCCCAGCACAGGTGACTCTGCAGTCTGCCAGGGCCAGCTTTAGCAGAAGGATGTGTGCATTATCTCAGTGCATTTTGCCTCTGTCTTGTCAGAGATTTGGGGGTTTTGTTGGCACTGCATCCTAAACACCTTTCATCCCAAATCCTCTACCTCCACCTTAAAAATTCACAGCTAAAATGAAAGTCAGGGCTGAATGAAGGAGATTCCCAATGCCACCAGGATGATGAACACCTCCAGTCTGGTTTTACCCCAGCTCTGAGTGTGGGTGCTCGCTCTTTTCCCACCCTATTTTTATTCTCCACAATCCTGGCACCAGGCAGGGGCTGATTAACATTTCTCTCATTCCCAGAAGCTCCTGGGCTGTGTCAGGCCAGAGTGATGGCTCTGTCCCTGGCAGAGCTTTTAGCCCCTGGTGCTTTCAGCCCCTGTCTGGGACCAGGCCTGGCTGTCTCAGAGGCACCAGGCCCCAGGCCAGCCCCAGTGCCTTTTCCAGCCAGATTACACATCCCTCTCTCCAGTTTTTTTTCTTTCTTTTCTATGCATAGCTCAGTTTTCCCTCCCTCCTGTCTGCAAGGATTGCTAAGACCCCACAGTGGAGCTGGAGGGAAATGCCAGGGTTGGAGCATGAGCCCAGGGCCTGTTTCTCTGTGCTGCTCAAGTGGCCAAGACCCCATAAAAACTTCTTTTCCATATGGAGGGAAAGAAAAGGGGATCTGTTCCCAGGAGCCTGCTACCAATTCCCAGGGTGCCCTGTGCCAAGAGGAGATTTTCTTTTGTCTCCCAGCATCCTTCCCAGAGCTCTGCCAGGCTGATTAACCTGCTCAAAGATCCCAGTGGGCACCGAGTCCTCCTGCAGCCACCCTTTAGCCAGAACTTCCCTCACAGCATCACCAGACAAGTCTGATCCTTTCCTGAGAAATGGAGAGCTAAAAGCAAGTCTCCCTTCTTTGTTTCCTCATTTTCCAGAGCTCTTTTTTCATCTTCTAACTGTGAATAAACACCTTTGGAGTCACTAAGCCCACCACAGTCACAGGTAGATATCACACTGATGAGAGGATGGAAATCAGCCTGTGGGGTCAGACCCAAGGGCAGTTTCTGCCTCCTCTCCATTGCAGAGTAAAAAGGAGCTTGGAAACATAAAAAGGGCCAGCCTTGTGGTGGTGCATCTTCAAAAAGACCCCCAAAACTCCAGGAATTTGTGTTTAGAGACCCCTTGATGCAGAGTGGTGTCACTTCACTGGATAGCACCAAATGGATGCTGCTTTTGTTTGTATTTCCACGTGCTTTTCGTGAGTTTGGAAGTTTTCAGGATGGGCAGAGAGCTGTGGAAAGGTGGCCTGGAGGTTGGCTGGGCACTGTGGGCAGGCCCAGCTCGCAGTGTTCACTCCTTGGTGCTCTGGAGTTCCTTTGTTGGAAGATTATCCCAGTCCCCACCACCAGTGGTCCATTCCACAAGCCTCTCAGAGCTTCACAGACCTCTTTTACATCCAACCATAATCTCTTTGAAGGCCTGGAGGTGGGAGTTTGCAATCTTTCCTCCCACAGGACATTCTCTATAACTTTATCCATGGCTGGAAACTGGCCACATTTTTCATTTTCCCTTTATCCTTCTCTCAGGAAGCCCACGGAGTGCCCAGAATATTCAAGATGCAGGTGCAGAATGGAGTTGTGCACTGCCATAATAATTTTTTCTGTTTCATTCTCTCTTCCTTTCTGATTTTTTTCTCTTCTCAACAGCTCACAACATTTAATGTCTTGGGTTTGAAAAATTGTCACCCTTAGGTGGTGTTCCCCAGTGCCAGGGCAGATCAGAGACTGCTGCTGTACATGTGAGCTCATAATTTTTTTATTTTGTGGAGTTTTTTTCCTCTCAATTTTTGTTCCCTCCCTGGATTTGCAGCTCCTCTTGCTCACTAGCCCATGACAGGGAGGGCTCTGAGGTTTGCAGATCACGTTCAGAGTGCATGATCAGATCTGGGAGCATCCTCCCAACGTGAAGGAGAGGCTGAAGGTCGGGAGTGTGGCAGATGGAGAGAGACTTAAAACAGGGATTGGCTGCAAACAGAACCTGATGCTGAAGGTGGCCATAAATAATGCCATCAAAAAAGGGCTCTTGTTTGAGGGGAAAAACCAAATTATTTATGAACTTCCTGGATAAGATTACTTAGGCTGCCCTCTAACACAGCTGTGGACATCAGCAGCTGTGAAAACTTGTGGCATTACAGCGGTGGTGGGAGAAAACAAAATGTTTTTCATTGAAAAAAATCTGTCTTGACCGAAGTTGTTTTTCTTTTCACCTCTTTGGAAACCTAATTTCATTCCAATTTTTGCTCTATTTTTGCTTTTTTCTCTGTGTTTCTTCCTGCTGTATCTTTTCAGGCAGACTGTTGAACTCTAAAAAAACACTGTAGATGGAAATTTCCCTTCAGGAAACTTCCAGGTTTTCTCTTTAAGACACACTCAAGAGTTAAATAGGTTTCACTTTTTAGTTGCAGTGGATCTAAAATAAGATAATGGAATAAATCACAAATTTTATCACTTTTTCTGTTGTATTAGTAATAATCACTGTCGTGTTATATCATGGAATAAAGTAAGAATAACAACAGCAGCGTAAGGAAAGCCTGTGGTGTTGTAGAGTTTAATGAAAACCTCAGCTGCAGGTTTCAAGAAACTGAGAATTCACTGTCTTACATTTTTTGAGCAATACTTTTACACAACCTGATTAAAAAAATACAGAAACCCAACAACAATTCTCTCTAAAAGGACTTAAAAACTTATTTTTCCCCTTTTGAATGAAAATAATTTCAGAAATTATTCTCTTTTTGAATGAAAATGATTTGAATTTCACTTCAGTTTGAGATGTTTACCTGGTTTGTACATTCCCCACCCTCTAACCACCAAACACTCTCACCCAGAGCTCTCACTCCTCCTGGGAGTTGTGAGGTGCAGGACTTCAAGCACATTTTATTTTTATATTAAAGTTTGGACAAGCAGAATTCCTGGCTTGGGTGATCCAATGAAAGCTGCCCCTGCAGGGATGATTCCACAGTTCCTGAAAGCACTGCAGTGTGGAGCTGGGATGAACAACAGCCTGGCAAAAACATCTTAGGGAAGGACAAACGGAGAAGCTGAGGCTGCTGGATGAGCCTGCAGCAGATGGGGATTGAGGTTTCCTAGGGAGCTACAACGCTCTCAGCAGCATCCTGGAGTGACCCCACAGACTCTGTGAGGCTTCATTTCCCCTCAGTCAATGCATCTTGGTGACAGCATCGAGCTGTGACACGTCCTGGGCACCGTGTCCCCTGCACATCTGGCTCCTCACCTTCTCTCCAGGCTTTTCCCTCCTTGTTGTCATCCTCCACAAGAAGCTTTCCTCCTGCCCTTCTCACTTCTCCTTTGGCAGGCAGCTCAAAAGGGCTCTGTCACCTCCAAGGAAGCCTTTTCTTGCCCAGTTCTGGAGTGTTTTTGTGGAGATAATTAACTGTGAAAAGCATAATAGGTGTTTGCAGGGGAGAAGTTGAGTGGAACAACTCATTTATAACCTTTCCTTTCCCCACTGAGGAACACACCCATTTTACAGCCCCTCAGCCCTCCCCAGAGCTTTGTCTTGGTGCTTGTCAGCAAAAACATGGAAAGAGAATTTTCTGGATCGAT
Source organism: Horornis vulcanius (assembly GCA_013401035.1). Taxonomy (NCBI): domain Eukaryota; kingdom Metazoa; phylum Chordata; class Aves; order Passeriformes; family Scotocercidae; genus Horornis; species Horornis vulcanius. The sequence goes on from VZUA01083372.1 coordinate 14,153, forward strand.
ATCCATGGTGGGGTGCTGGTGGGAGACTGGGTCAATAAAGCCTCCAGGGCTTGGTGTGGAGTTGATGGAAATATTTTCAACCTGTGAGCTGAGCTCCAGCTCCTCAAGCAGCACGGATTTGGTGCCTTGGCAGAAGAGAGAGCAGGTTTTGCTGCAATTAAAAGTCTATAAATAGCTGTGCTGCATAAGGAATGTGCATGAAATGCAATGGATGTTCAGAAAATCTTCATTGTAATCTGGATTTCATATGTGGGTTGGGATGGAAGAGACCTCAAAGATCCTATAGCTCCAACTAATGCCATGGGCAGGGACACCTTCCACTATCCCAGGTTGCTCCAAGCCCTGTCCCACCTGGCCTTGGACACTTCCAGGGATGGGGCAGCCACAGCTTCCCTGGGAATTCCATTCCAGGGCCTCACCACCCTCACAGGGAAGAATTTCTTCCCAATATCCCATCTACAGCTACCCTCCTTCATCTTAAAGCCATCACCCCTTGTCCTGTCACTACATCTGTGGAAGTAGGAAAAGATCTGATATTCTCAAAACCACACTCAGTTTTTCTGTGTCAAACCTCAGCTGAAAGCTGAAATAACCAGTCAATAAGTGATGGAGGTGGCAGTGGAAAGAAAAACAACGTTTTCTTGAAAACAGACAGCTTGTACACCAAGTGTCGTTTCCATTGATACCCCACTTTATTTTGGATGAGAAGCTGCACAGAAAAAAACAATTTGTTGATACAAGAGGAGGTAAAATCATGGTATTTCTTGCCTTTTGCACTAACTTTTCTTTCTTTCTCTCTCTCCTTTCTTACACTTTCCTCCTCCTGCAGCAAGAAAAACAGCAGACACCAAACAAGAGACCCTGGGAAGGCATCAGGAAAGTGCAGTCCCCGCCAGCATGGGTTAAAAAGGACATCGAACCTGTGGCACAGTCTCCCCTAGAACTAAAAACTGTAGAGTGGGAGAAAACAGGGGCCACCATCCCCTTGGTGGGACAAGACATTATTGACCTTCAGACAGAGGTCTGAGTAGAAAAGGAAGAAAAAGGACTTTTTTTTTTTCCGGAAAACAAACGAAACAAACAAAACAAAACCACATTTTAAAGAAATGATTAAATTAAATCGGAACCGAGCAAGAAAAGTGTTTGGTTTCTTTTGAAACCTTTGGTAAGATGGAGTAACTTTTGTATTGTTCTCAGCAGAGAGGGGGAATATTACTTTATAGAGTATAGTAGCTGTAGGTTCAGGACAACACGAGCTTTCCCAGGCAGGACTGGAGGAGTGAGCCTGGAAGAGAGCGAGGAGGAGGAGGAGGGTGGGGAGGGGCTGCAGGGGACAAGCCCTGCCGAGATGCTCTCGGGTCGCTGCCGCACACCAGGAGCCCTCCATCCTCTGTGGAAGGATGCCCAGCAGCCACCACAGAGGGCCCAGAAGATTGGGGTTGTTTGGGGACACCGAGAGGGGACACCTGCAGAAGCCTGGCTGTGGGATGTGGCCTGGCTGAGGCAGACCCAGCCTCGAGGGGCATCCCTGGCTCCCCCGCCTCTCCCTCGCCGGCTCATCCAAGAAGGAAGGAGATGGGACACGCCAAGAGGTGGCCACAAGGACATTGCCCCTCCTGGGTGCCACGCCACGACCTGGCATTGGCTCATGGTCGCAGCGGGTGGGGCCTCCTCCTCTCATCCCTCCCCGGCGGAGGAAAGGACCGGCTCCAGATCTCCGAATCCTGCTCGCCCCATCTCCAGGGAGAGGGTGGAAGGTGGTAGACAACAAGACCAACAAGAAGAATGTAGGTCATGTTATTGACTGTTAAATAGATAAACTCAGCACGGGCCTTGCAAAGGTCCTCTTGGCCTCATCTCTTTTTTTTTTTTTTTTTTTTTTTTTTTTTTTTTTTTTTTTTTTTTTTAGTTTTTTGGTTTTTTTGTTTTGGTTTGTTTTGGTTTGGTTCTGTTATTTGTCCTTGCTTTCGGACTCAGATTTATTCCAAGCTGCCCCTCCCTGGAAGGCAGAGAGAGAAAAAGGGAAAGACAGATCTGCCCGCTGTACCTGGAGATATTGGTAAACAGAGACGTTGCCTTAGGACATTGAGACAAACTGACAACATGAATAACGTCCACTTGGAAACAAACAGACAAAAAAAAAAACAAAAAAAAAACAAACAAAATAATCTATTTTTTTCCTTCTTCTTTTCTTTTCTTCAATAAAAAGAGAACTTGAAACCCGAGACCTTTCTTTTCTTTGGCTCTTGTCATTTCGAATGCCTTTCTGTGCCGTAGGACTGCGCAGGCATGGGGTGAGGATGCCACCTGCTGAAGGTGGAAGGCAAGTTTCTCCGTGGAAAGTTTGGGATGGTGGGAATACACAGCCCCTTCACCGCTGGCTTGCAGTGTTTTGTTTTGCTTTATTCAGTTTGGGTTTTGGTTGTTTTCCCCTGGCTGGCTCCTCTCCTCCGCCCTCCCCGCTGCCCAGAGCCAGCAGCAGGTTCGTGGTCCTGCAGGATGGAAGAGGTGAAGCTGATCAGGACAGCAGGACATTCCTCCTCATAAAATGCAGCATTTTCATTTCACTATGAAAAAAATAACTATTTTAATTTTTTTTCATTAAACGTTTCTCAAGGTTATTTACCAAAAAAATGAGGTGTCTACATTTCACCCCAATAAGCGTTGTGCAATATTTTTATCATTAAAAAAATATACCAGTGACATTATACACAGACTTTATTTTTTATTATTATTTTTATCATTCCCAGCACTGTCTGTCTGCTGTTTGGACCAACCCTCCCAGTTTTGAAGGTGGATGGAGACAAACTTCTGGTTGTGAGTGCCAGATTGTGCCAGACAGCAGCAAAGCTTGAACAGGGTCTGAGCTATTACTGTGCTTGGATCTCCTTTTAATTAACCAAACCTCACATTTTTAGGGGGAAATGACCTATGGGTATAAGATGCAAAGCAATCACTGCCCCCAGCTGTGCTTCCCCCATGGGGAGATGTTGCTTGATGTGACAAATCTCTGCTTTGCATTCCCTTTGGGCCACCTGAGTGATCTCCGAGGAGAGAGAATTTACCTTGCTATTGACCATAGGATATGAAGGATGGAACAGAAAACTTAAATAAATCCAAACAGTTAAAAGTAGGGAAAGTGTTTACTCATAAAACTGTGATATTATTGTTCAATTTTAGCTTATTCGTGAAATAGGAAAGCACAAAGGCCTCCCTCAGATGCTGGGTTGTATGATATTGTAATTATTATAATTACACATTATGAATTTTAGCATACAGGTATCTTTCTACTGTGTTTTAATTCTTTTCTCTCCTTTTTCCTTCCCCTGCCCCCCCAAGCCTGCCCTCTTCAATCCAACCTTCCCCACTCCACCCATTCACTGCAGCCGCCTTTGCAGGACATTAACGATGTTATGTAATTACAGAGATAAATGTTTGTTTAAGAACTGTTGATATTCGACTTTCTCTGCTCAGCTCCTCTGGTTAATCCTGTTTTCCCATGTCCTGCCCTCCTTCCATGCCTCCCCCTCCTTCCTCTCCGTGTTCGTCAACACTTTTTTTTTTTTTTTTTCTGTACAGTTTTCAGAGCACAAAATGAATGTGTCTTATTTCTAATAAAAGAGGTGGAAACTCCAGCCCTGTCTGCTTTTTAAAAGCGCCCCTGCCTGCACCCCATGTGTGCTTTGCATTCCTCCTGGAGGCTGGGAAACCTCTCCTGGCCCCACAGCTGCCACCTGGGCTCTCTACTCTGGAAAAATCATGACATGGGGCTGAATTTACCCAAATTTCAACTTTGTATCCTCTCCACACCTCTAAGAACACATGTCCCTGTAAAGTACGTTTTCAGGACCTGAGGAATCTGCCTTTTTTACAGTGCAGCTTGTTTTTATATAAGTTTCTCAAACCCACAGCCTGAAACCTCCTTCCCAATATTGTAGGATGTGAAGGGCTGAGATTTAACACAGATCTGGCAGCTTTTCTGGTACAGGACAGGGGTGTGGGGTTAAAGTTTCCAGTGTGGCCGTGGTAATTCTGATGCCACCCTGCCCACATCCCTGCAAAGCCAATCATAGAATTCCAGAGTGGTTTGGGTTGGAAGAGACCTTAAAGATCATTTCGTTCCACCCCCCTGCCATGGACAGGGACACCTTCCACTGTCCCAGGTTGTTCCAAGCCCTGTCCAACCTGGCCTTGGACACTTTCAGGGATGGAGCATCCACAGCTTCTCTGGGCAGCCTGTGCCAGGGCCTCACCATCCTCAAGGGGAAGAATTTTTTCCCAATATTTAATCTAAATCTAAATCTACACTGCTTCAGCTTAAAGCCATTCCTCTTGTCCAATCCCTCAGTGTCCTTGTAAGAAGTACCTCTCCAATTTTTTTTCTTGTCCCCCATCAGGTACTGGAAGATTTAGCCTCACCTGGATTTCCCTGGCACCTCCTGCATGACCAGAGAGACTGAGCAGGAGCTTGGCTCATGCAATGGGGTTTGAGCATATCACTCATAAAATGTGACAAAAAATTAATTGAGCAACAAATTATTCACTTCCTTGTTGCTTATCCTCAAATGGCTGAAAGCTTCCAGAAAAAAAAAAAAAAAAAAA
>VZUA01083373.1:2418-29290 GCA_013401035.1 Horornis vulcanius
TGATTTATGAAACCTTTTCTAAAAACACCAAGAGCAAATAAGAAAAGATTTGATGCCTAAAGACATCATCCCTGTGTGTCTCTGTATCCCATAATGATTCCATAACAGGAACACATTTACTTCAAAACCACCTAAGTGAGATTATCCAGTTGCTGGGCCATTAAACGCTTTGCTGTGTGAGTTTTTATTCTGATACTGTTGGGGTTGTGAAAGTGATGTCCCAGATGGGGCACAAAGAAGACCTGGGACATGTGGAAGTTTATCATTCATGTCTTTTTATATTAGAGAGAAGGGAAAGCAGACCGGTGTTGGAACTGGATCATCTGTAAGGTCCCTGCAACCCAAACCATTCCATGGTTCTGTAACCATAAAGAGTGAAGCTACAAACCTTGAAAAGTGCAGGGAAGTGAAGAAGAACTCACAGGAGTATATACTGTACTCACAGCATAAGTGTCTAAATGCAACTGGTCTTTTATTGATCAGTAGAGAAGAAGGAAATTCCCTGTGGAGGAGAAATTCAGGCCATGATTGACACAAAAATCTATCAAGAATTGCAGGTCCACTGGGTTCAGGTTTGATTAAATTTTTTAAGACACAGCCTTTTGCTGCAGGAAGCAACACGAGGAAATAGGTTATATTCATGTAAATTTATTCTGTGTGGTGAATGGCTTTGGCAATGTCTGTTTGTAGGTATGTGCTGGTGACTGCCTGATTTTAATGTAATTTTCCTGGAAGTTTTCTGGCATATAGCTGAAATTTCCATTAGAAACATGATTTAATCCAGCCGCTGGTTGTTGTGTTTTAATTTTTTTTTTTGCTTTTCAAGCATGGCAGATAAAATTTCACACCTGAATATGAAATGCATACTTCAATCAAGGGAAAGAAAATAGCTGTGGATGTTTTTTGTGTTTTAAGACAGGGTAAAGTTGACATAGACTTAATTTTTTATTCATGCAGATTTATGAACATTGTAAAAAAGAGTGTGACCTGTGTACTCTGTGCTAGCATTGTGGATGAACATCTCTGAGACATGAAAGTGACTTTAACTTCCATGGCAATTTTTTTCTCTCTGACAGAACACACTAAAAAATAATGTTTTTAGTGCTTTAATGCTTTTAACCATCTAGTTTTGAAATTTTTTTGAATGCAGTTTTAAAACTAAAACTAGATCCTATGAAAGATGGTTTCTAGAGAAATCTAGAGAATCTAGAATCTTTCCCCCAAGAATCTAGATAATATTTTTTTAGACAAAGACCACAAAACCCTGATCTTTTCACTTAAACATATGTTCTCCCTCTGTTTATTTATTAACCTTTTCCCTGAAGTATATTCGATTTTTTTTTTTTTTTTTGCTTACAGAAGTTAGCATGTGCTAGTTTTAGATAAAGGGTCTGTGGAAAGAAATTACTGGAAAACAGGTTTTTTAGACAAACTAGAATTTCTATTCATCCTGAAAGGTGAAGTGGGGCGTGTGGGCAGTCCTCCTTAATGAGAGAATGAATCTTGGTCTGCGCTTTTGAAAGAACCTGTGTGTACAATAAACATATTCCCTTTTTTCCAGTGGTATCTGTGATGAGGTGCTCTGCAACTTGTTTTTTGTCTGGCTGGTGGCTCATGCCTGGGCTGAAAGCTTTTTTAGCACAAAGATTTGAAGTCTTCTATTCAGCAAATCACTGGAGCCATGGCCTGAAAACTCTTACCTTGTTAATAAAAAATATTCCTTATCTATTCTGAATTGCTTGTTACATATGGAAGTGACTTTAGTTGTTATTCATGTTTGCAATGCTCCTCCTGAGAAATCTGGCCCTGTAAATGCAATTCCATGCAAATACTGTAATGCTGGCTTTTTCAGACTCTTTTCCATCCATTAATTATCTTTTAGTTCTCTGAGAATTGAGCTGCAGTAAGACATTAAAATTCCTACTCCAAAGTGATTTAAAACACTTCTGATGAAAAAGCAGATGTTGTGGAGCATCTCCAAGAGTGGCTGTACAGAAAAGTAGGGTCAGGGGCTCCAAAAACCAGGAGTGAGGCTGCTGCAGCTCCATGGCCCCAGTCCAAAGCAGGAATGAGACTGATCCTGTATTTCTAGTAGGCAGATGCACATAAACACACATATACAGCTCATGTATATATAAATACATGTATAATATACACGTATAATTTATATTTATGGCTGACCACAGCCATCAGGCACTCAGCACTCACTGGTGTATGATTCTGTGAGACACTGGAAGTGTCTGCCCAAAGAGGTGGTGGATGCCCCATCACTGGAAATATTCAAGGTCAGGTGGGGTGGGGCTCTGAGCAACCTGGTCTGGTGAAGAGATCCCTGCTCATTGCAAGGCATGAACTGGGTAACCTTTAAATTCCCTTCTTACCCAAACCATTTTATTTTTCTGTGAAACAAACACAACAGCGTCAATGTCCTGTCCTGTTCCTCCTGTTCCTGATCAGGAGTAATCCTTAAGGGAAAAATAAAAGTGGGGAAAAAATGAAATGCACACAGGTGTTCCTGCCCATGGCAGGAGGGTTGGAACTAGATAAAGGTCCCTTCCAGCAAACCATTTCATGATTTTATGGTTTTCTGTACACATGGTTTAGGCTTTTTGGGAGAGCTGCTGATGATACTGGTTCTTGGTAAAGCCAGCTGGCTGGCTGAGGATCTCTGCTTCTTCTCTGTTCTCTACACCATTTCCAAAAGATTTATTTCTGTTTAGCCTTGGCTGGAGCTTTTCTGATACTCATTTCACTTTTCAGTGTTTCCTTTAAGCTCATGTTAGTTTAAATTTATGAAAGTGACTTCCATCTCCCGGGTATGTTTGCTATAAAGGGTAGTTGGTGTTTGATATATTGCCTGAACATGACAGTTTGAGACAGATTTTGCAAAAGCAGTGATAAAAGTTTGAAAAGTAATATAAATTAATACATTTGGTGATTTTTTATACTGTATTTATTTACACTGTCTTTCTTGATTTTATTACTATTGTGGCTTTATATCAGGATAAAATCAGAATAAAATTTCTTTAACATGCCAACTTCTGACAGTTGTCAAAAATAAAATTATACTCAGAAACAGAAAGATATGGAAGTAGTGTTTCCTCCAGAAATACTTGACTTGAATATTAAAATCAAATCCTAAAATTACTGCTTGTTCTTTTAGAAGAAATATTACTGTTAGTAAAGGTTTTATTTGAGAAAGTATTGTAGAAATGCAGCATAGATAAAAGGAAAAAAATCTTTATCAAGGGACTGTAACTAGGCCATGTTTTGCAGTAAATATTTAACTCCACCACCCATTAGTATGCATGAAATTTCTGAATTCAGGTCAAATTTGGAGAATAATTTCACTAGGATTTAAATTAAGAAAATTATTAAAAGAAAAAAAAACCTTACAAATTGAAATAGGTACCACAGGCAGTTATCTTGCCCTGTTCTATCTTCCAGCAGTAATTCCAAAACTGGGTAGGCTTAATCCACAGTGAGTAATCCTCAGCAGCATTTAATGTGCAGCCTTCTCAATTCAGTTTTGAGCTGACCATGAGCAATGTTCTGCAAGGAGATTTCCACCCTGCGTGGAATCTGTTTGTGTATTTGTGTCCCCTCTGTGCATAATTCAATGTGGAGATCGGAGCTGAAGTCCCTGAGCCCTCAGAACAGTTCTGTGAAGCTGCAGAGCACCACAGGGTGAGCATCTTGACCTCCCCTTTTGAAGCTGTTCTGATTTATGTGTTACTGAGTCGCAGTGAAATGAAGTCACTGTTGATTCATTAGGCAGAAATTCTGGGCTGAAATTCTTTTTCTTTAACATTAAAAAAAAAAGAAAAAAAAAGAAGGAAATAAAAGAGGAAAAGTTTGAGTCATCTTTGAACTGGAAAATCAGTTATTTTAGTCTGTTAGATCGAAATCATTTGGAAGGAAATTTCTTTTAGCTTGGCACAGGAGTGACCTCAGATGACTTTGTAGGTCAGTGATGGAAGTTTTTAGCAGAGCAAAGGAACTGAGAGTTTCACCAGCAGTCTGATGATGGACAGGGAAACTTGTGGGAGATCAGGAATGGTGCAGGGACTTTGTCTGGGATATTTAAATTAGGAAGTAGCATACTGAAGGAAGAAAGAGTCAGCGAGATGAGCTTAAGGTTCAGTCATTGCTTTGTGCTTCCATCACTCAACAGTGAATTTTCAGTCTTTCAAAATGAACTGGAAAATTGCAAGAATGACTTTGTGATGATTACACACATGAAAAAAAGAAAAAATTACTAACAAACTTTAACAATAAAATTTCGTTTTGTTTAGTAAATTCTGCAAAGGAATTCCATTTTTCAAAGTGAAGTTTTCTGTGTTCAGAATGTTATTGTAAATACTTCTGTGATTCATCTAACATGTGAGGATCTTGGGTTTGGATCCATGTTCCCAGGATTATTTCTGCTCAGTTAAAAGGGGGAATGGCATTAAACTGAAAGGGGGCAGGTTTGGATTAGATATTAGGGGAAAATCCTCCCTGTGAGGTTGGTGAGGCCCTGGCACAGGTTGCCCAGAGAAGCTGTGGTCACCACAGGCAGCTCTGCTCCAGGGGAACAGACTGTGGGAATGGAGGCTCCTCCTTTCATGGTGCCTTTTGCAGAAGGCGGGAGCTTCGCTTCAGAGCTGGTTATTTATGTTTGCAACCGTAGCCACTGGTAAGGGTGCATTTCACAACTAGAAACTCTTTTGAGGTGAAAAAAACCCAGCAAAACAGCGAGCAGGTTCCTGGGGTCAGGCCAGCATGTGCCTGTGTGGCCACACCGGTCCTTTTATCCCCGCACACCACAGCGGCTGCGGCAGAGCCTGTGAATGGCGGGAACAAGCAGCAGGGGTGGTGCAGACCCCACATGAGCTGGAGAATTTTCCTCTGCCTCTAGAACTGCTCTGTGGGCTCCTGCCTTTCTGGTGTGGGTTGCTGCCATCTCGTCTCTTTGTTCCTGGGGCCTGCAGTCACCCTTTTGGAGGGGAAGGGCGTGGCACCATCTTCCCTTTGTCCCTCAGCCACATGGCCATCTCTGACAGGTGTTTTCTTGGGAACATTCTGGGTCTCTCTTTGTGTTCGTGAGGTTTTTGAGATTGGGCAGTTTTGTATCTAGCAGTTATTTACTGTTGTTTTCTGCATGTTGCTGCTCCATTTGTTAATATTTTTTCACTTACAGCTACTCATAATCTTTCCTTACTGGTGGCAAGGGATTGGTGGGAATTAAGCGGACATGACTCATTTTGGAGTGTCCAGCTTTTTAAAGGATTATAAATCTAGACACTGCCCCATCTTTGGAAGGGTTCAAGGCCGAGTTGGATGGGGCTTGGAGCAATCTGGTCTAGTGAAATATTCCCCTGTCCATGGCCAGGGATGGAACAAAATGAGCTGCAAGGTTTCTTCCAACCCAAACCACTCCATGATTCTGTGATTACCCAATGTCATTTAATGAGAGGATACAAGCAGTCCTTGGAGCACTAAACTTTATCTGGGAGTCTTCTTTGCCCCTCTGCTCAGTCCTTCTATTTGCCTACAGTACGTTTTTGTTCTGTGTTCTTTATTTTTGACTGCATTTTCCATGGTATTCATCCAACTTCAAAAGTTGTATAAAAGCTTCTTTCTCCCATACAGATTAGGCTTTAATTTTGGATATGGTTTCAGAAAGTGGTATTCGATGAGAGATTATTAAAAGTGACAGCATGAAAATTTGAAATATACTTTCTAATATCTGAGTCCTAAAAGATGCTTAGTCAGTATATAAAAGCCTTTAATTTATTGCCTTTCCATTTACCATTTCGAACACGTCTTTTTCTGAAGTACATTTTTCACATACTACAAAGGCCAGTAATACTTTACAGAGTGAGGGAATATAAAATGTTATAATCAAATAACAGGCGCTGATTTCCTCTGAGAAGTGTCAAATTATAGTATTCTGATCTCCAGCTATCTTGTTCTCTGTGTTTTAATCCCTTTATCAGAGACAAATTCTTTTTAGACTTTAGATCTGTGAGATATTCCAACTGCTGTTTATATATGAACATGGGAAAAATGAGCCTGTTCTGTATAGCTGATGGAATTCAGAATTATTTTTATATCTACTAAAAATGAAATTGTAGGCTCTCCACTGATTTTGATTTCTGATGTTTGCAAATTTTATTCAGCTGTTTGTTCCAATAGACTTTGAGATCTGTGCGCTTTTTCCCTGCTTTTTTTTTTTTTTTTTGTATTTTAGTTGTAGATAAGTCAGCTTTTAATCTCTGTTCATATTATGTGATTTCTGTAGTCTGTGATGAAATACGTGTGTTTGTTCTTCAGAAAATATGTCACCTCTACTTCCTTTCACCTGTTTGTGGTGGACTTTCTGGTTTTGAATTGTTCCTTCTTTTATTTATTCGACACTGATCTGTCTGAACAGAGAATTTGTGTGGAACTTGGGCAAAAAAAGGAGAGTCTTTGACCTTTGTGAAAAGGGACAAGGGATGAGCAGCTCAGGAAAGCTATGGGGAAGTTGGGAGGACATGCAGGGGAGAAAATGGCAAGGGCCAAAGCCCAGCTAGAACTGAAACCTGGCTACTGCCATAGAAACCAATCAAGATTCCATAAATTCATTAATGACAGGAGTAGAACCAATTTTGGGGGCTTCATTCTTTTCCCATCTCTGCCCTTCAGCTCAGAGCACTGGGTACCTGAAGGACAACTCCTCGTACTGTTGCAGACTGAGGCAGAGGAGTAATTTAGCACCTCAGCATTTTCCTCATGCTTTGTGACTGAGTTTCACTCTGTGTCCAGTAAAGGATGGACATCATGGAATCATGGAATGGCTTGGCATGGAAGGGACATTAAAGCTCATCTAATTCCAACGCTCTGCCATGGGCAGGGACACCTTTCACTAGACCAGGTTGCTCAGAGCCATCTCCAGCCTTGATTCCCCTCAGCCTCCCTTCTGCCATGCCCAGGCATTAATAACTAACACCCAGTCATAGTTTTTTTTACCTATACAGGCTTAGACTAATGATCATTTCTTTCTGTTCTCATTACAAATCTAATGATAATCATGTCTTGTTTATGAGCCTTTTCCTATGCACAACAGCAATCTGCCTTTCTGGATGTTGATGGAGGGCTATAGATCAGTTTTGTGTTTTGGTCTCTGCACTGGAATGTAAATTCACACCATGAAGCTCAGTTTTCTCATTATCTCTCTGCACAGAAGCTCCTGCAGTTTTTAAACATTCAAGCAATGAATATAGTTATATAAAGGAGCTCTTATATTAACACAGGTGTCACTGCATGCATGTGAATTCCCATTGAAACTGGCAATAAATTATTAGGTTACTAAAATGTTGCCAAGTCAAAATTCAATGAAAAACTGCTGGTTTTTTAGGCTCTGAAAATTAAATCATAAATGTAATTCCCAATTTTGGAAAGATAAACTTAATTTTTCATGTAAGCTGATGCTTTGAACATGATTTTAGAGTCTTTGGTAAGTTGTTTTATAGTGAAAAAATAACTGCATTGGATCTCAAATATAGGTTATAATAAACAGTGTGTGCACATTATGTGACCTAATAGAAGAAATGAAATTTTTAAAAGTGCTCTTGTACCTTCTATCTGTTTGTCTGTGTAAAACTTCAGATGCTCTCTCCATATCTTACGTTGTCTTCTTTTTCATCTTTTTCTTATTGTAAGTCTGTACTGTGCATTTTCCCTGTGCTGATGACTCCCCGTGTCTGCTTTTCTCCTTTCTTATGCTCTCTCATACTGGAGTATCTTCCTAAATTTTCATATTTAAATTTTTCCTGTTATTTTTTCCTCTTGGCTGCAAATCCCTCAATTGTCCAACATTGATGTGCCTGTCCTCTTAATCCCAGCTGGGGTTGTGGGAAGGTTTTTTTTTTTACTTTTAGCCATGTTTGTTTCCCAGAGTAAGCAGTGCTCCCTGCTTCCCTTACTGCGTATGTCAAGACATTCAGGTAGGATCTAAGTACAAGGAAAAGCATAAATTAGCAGGGATGCAAAAGTGACCCTCAAAACAAATAGGAGCTGATAATCCACCAGACTGATTCATCTCATCATCAATCCTTCCCCCTCCTTGCAGTGCTTCCCATGTGCTGATGTTAGCTCCTCCTTTTTCACAGATCACTGGGATTTTTTGATAAATTTTGTTATGAAAATGCATCTTGCTGGAAAATACCAACCCTTTGAACTGAAGCTTATCTCAAAAAATATCATTTTCAAAGAAACTCTTCATTGGGTATTTTTTTTTATGTGATAATAGAAAGTGATGGAACTGATTCTAATTATGATTTTGAACTTAGTTCATGGTGCCTTGGGCACAGATAGAATCTGCCCTTGAACTTGCTTTCCTGTTCAGTATTTGTGAGCCTCTTCATGCCCCAGAATGAAGATAACATCCAGAATGGTGGAATCTGTGTGCCTAATGCTGAATGCCACAGTCATTTTCTTGGAGTGCTTCCTTTTCCATGAATCTTGGGTGCTTTTCAAATGTTGTTCCCTTTTATACCTGATATGTTAAATTTATTAATGACAGTTCTATTTAAATTAATAAATTGTTATGCAGAAACCCCTTAAATGATTAAATTCAAGATGTCACTAGGACTTACAGATTTTTTCTTTGTCAGTTCCATTCATTTTATCCTTTTTTACAATAATGATTTTAATAAAGGTACAGTGCACCAGAATGACAGCAAATTTTCCGAACATTTTCAAGTGTAGTTTCTTGTTAGGGTGTTGAACTGTTCTACTCATTTTGAATGTGCTTCTTGGTGCAACTATGCAGCATTTGGAGGAAGAAGAAAATACTCATTTTAATTAGAGATTTCAAATTTTTAGTATAAACATAGAAGTTGTGGAAAATTGCTAGCTGAACTACTTGCTGATAGGACAAGGGAGAAGAGCTTTCAACTTAGAGTAAATGTAGATGGGATATTGGGAAGAAATGCTTCCCTGTGAGGGTGGTGAGGCCCTGGCACAAGGTGCCCAGAACAGCTGTGGCTGCCCCTGGATCCCTGGCAGTGTCCAAGGCCAGGCTGGACAAGGCTTGGAGCAGCCTGGGACAGTGGAAGGTGTCCCTGTCTGTGGCAAGGGGTGGAACAAGGTGGGCTTTTTGTCCCTTCCATCCCAAGCCTTTCTGTAATTCCATATTTCTGTCAAACGTAGTTCAGCAGCGTGAGTTTTGCCAGGATACAAATAAAATTATAATTCAGTTGAGCTTGAGTTTTTAAATTTGCCTCTGTATTTATTGGTATCTCAAGAGGTCCGATGTTGTTTTCATGTTCCCAAGCACAGTGCTGAGCATCTAAAATGTTCATGCTGATGTTCACTAAACTCTCCAGTTCAGTGAAGGCAGATCAGTTTAGTGTGTCCCTGAAGGATGTTAATCCATGGAGTAACTGAGTTGCAGACCAAGAGGGATTAGAAATGCTAATGTATCCTCACATCCCAAACAATTGAGTTTTGAATAGAAATTTAATTGTGTTTCATTGTCCTTAAGTGTATCAGTGATGTTCGAAATGCACTATTAATCTGACTATTAATTAGAAAAGTTTTTTCTAAAACATAACATTCATGGATAAATTGTCTTACATTGTCATAGATATTGGCTAAATATCTTGAAAGTTCTCTATTCTTGCTATTTTGTGTCCCTCTGGAAAGGAGTTGGGTTAATTAAAATTAACTGTTTTAATGCTCCACGAAGTGAATGATGTTGGTGTGTTCTTGGATCTAAGAGAGAACAGTGAATCTGAAATCCCTACTAGATATAAGGATATCCATTGTGCTTTAAAATTCAGAGTGATTCATCTTCCATCGCTCTATCTAAATGTCAAATGTAAAGTGAGTCAAATATAAGTGAACTGGATTGTCTGTACAATCAGTTCCAGAGAGACACAGCTCTAGGAGCTGAAATGTGATGGGAAAAGATCAGGCTTGATCAGAGATGGCCTTTTCTGGCCTTGAAGTCCATTAAAACAATGAGAACAGTGGTCATTCTTGACAGATGGAGAACAAAGTCCCAGCTGCAAGTGGAAGAGGAGATGAGTTTTGGAGACAGAGTAGTAAAGATTTAGAAAAAAAGCTGTTGAGGAAAGGGAAGACTAAACAGCCATTTGTGTGAAGCTTTTAGAATTCTGAATAGAATTTTTAATGCATATTTGGATTTAGTAAGTATGCAGGATGAAAATGGTTTACAAAATCCTTCCCACATTCTGATAATGTCAAACAGAGGTTGATACTGAAATGAACAGCTTCAGTTATGGAAACTGGTTTTTAAAGTACTGTAAACAAAATACGATATTTTAAGAGATGTGGTAAATAATGTCATTAATAAGGTAGGAGGAGTATAGACAGTGAGAAACCAACCATCCAAGACCACAGTATTATTCCTAAAATCTGACTGTTCAGATATATACTGGGATGGAAAGTGAGTGATCTTACTCTATTTGCTGAATTTCTAGACAAATGAAAGGGGGATAAAATTGCAGATCTTTGCGTCTTGAAGGGTTTGCTTTTGTTTCTTGACAACATCCATAATGAAAGGATTAAAAACCTTAAATAATTTAAGTATACTTTATTAACAGTTATGGGTTGTTCAAATCTATCACATCATCATTTAGTATTAGTCCTCACTCTTTTATATGGAATCTGCAACTCAGTTTGGGTCTATATATTATTATAATTTAGGATAGCTTCCTAACAGTGCTTTTGCTGTAATTACGAGAAGAGCACTCTGAAATACTTTCATTCATGGATTAATTATTTGGTCTTTTTAATCTTGGACATGTAGAACAAAAGGAAAAATCTGAAAGAAATGGATTAATTAGACTGTAGCTTTATTAATTTCTTCCATTTGAGAACTGCTCAGGAGTGGTGCATCCAATCAATTTGTCATTGTTCTGGTAATTATTTCCAGGTGTTTGGTGTATTGTCAGAATCCCCTACTGATCTCAGCTGTTCTTTAGATTGCTGCTCTGTGCCCATCTTCTATCTCTCTTAATAAACACTTCAAGGCTTTGGAAAAAATGATATTTCCTCTGTTTATTAACCATTGAAAGCCTTGGTTCAATCCTTTCCTCACAGGTAGATATTTACCTTAAATCTGCCCATGAAATTCCAGTAGCTTTTTTTGGTGACCTTTGCAATATCTTGCTGATAGATTTTTGCAGTTGTTAAGCTCTGGGGACACGGTGGGATTGTTGGGGTGTCCTGTGTAGGGCTGGGAGCTGGACTCAGTGATCCCTACAGTTCCAACCCAGAATATTCTGGGATTCTATGAGTATTTCTTGTAGCTGCAAGTGGTCCTAGAAGTCTGAAGTTCTTATTCTTTGTACTCCAGAAGCTGAATTGTTTCATGGGGCTGCTGTAATGATTACAGAAATGGATACTGTGTTCAATTAGAAGAGACTGAAGCACTGCCTATAATCTGTCAGGGCTCCTCACAAAAATGTACAAAGCCAAAAGGGGACATAGGGACAAGAGTGGAAGAAGAACAGAGTGAAAATAAAGGACAAATAGGGCATGAGAAGAAATGGATTTAAATTATCTACAAATACAGGCAATATAGCATTAAAGTGTCTCTAATGAAAAAACCTGTCAGATTCTGGAGTTAATTTCGGAATGAGTTTCACACTTCACATAGGATTAATTGGGGTTAAATGTCTGAGCTGTTTTTAAGATGGAAGCATAATAATTTTACGAGTGGAGCTATTATCATATTAAGATCATTATTAATTATATTATCACTCAACTGACTACAGTGGCAAGGAAGCAGACCTGATGACTTCAGATGTCTCTGTTTCTTCTGTAGACCCAATTCTCACTGAAAGTAATTTAATATAGATTACAGAATAACTTGAAATGCATTTGGAAAGAAATGGATGACTAAATGTAGGGTTGACTTTTTCCATATAAAAAGGTTTCTCTAAAAATAATTGGGCTAGCTGAAGCTCCACTGTTACCTTTAGCCTAAGAGTGGTTTGGTACCACTCCTGTAAAGGATTAAAATATGATAATTGGCACTGAGACAGATGAACCTTCCTCCCCATAACTGCTGCTAATGTCTTTGGTTATTAGCTTCTAAATTATGAACTATTGGATCTTCTTAAGTTTTAAACAACCTGCTGTGAACTTTATAATTGTACTTTTTTGTTTTGCTTATTTGCTTTTGTCTATTTAATAATTTTTGCTTAATTATTTTAGAGCTTTATTTCACCTAATGTGCACTTTCCAATGTTAAATATCTAATCCAAACTCTTGTAATGATTTTTTTGTTTGGGTTGGTTTTGTTTCCTTTTGACCCTCTGTGCATTTTTCCTCTGCCCTTGAGTGTTGATTTTTCAAATCATTTTGCTAGTGATGTCTCCTTGGATATTCAAGTCTTAGGAGATGTTTTTCCTTCTTGCTTTCCTGGTGCCACTGGCCGATTATCAAATATTATTTCTTTATTTCATAGTCCAATATAAATATTTATCTGAAGCTACGCACTGCTAATTTGGCAGAAAATGTTAAAATCTCTTGAGCACCACAATGGAAGTTAAACAATTTGCAGGCATCTGATTCCAGAATTGAAAGCTTGCTTTGGGTGTCATTTCAAGTTGGATTTCTCTAAAATTCAGTACTTTATCTTACAAGAGTTTTGCTGCTGGATGGTTGGAATTGTTCCATCTCATCTGAATCCTACTTAGAGCTAAAATAAGGGAAAAAGCCTTGCTGAGGTTCATGTGGTTCTTTGTGTCCCCTTGGGTTCAATCAGCTCAATATGCTCCAAGAGTGCATTTTGGAGCAAACCCTCTTTGCAAATCTGGGATTGTTGGCTTCCCTCAATAAATAATTGAGGGAAAGATGATGCCTTACAGTGTTACACTGGTTAGATGAAGCCAGTCCTGTACTGGGATCAAATTCCCAGTTAGGAAACTCACATCTAACCCCTACTCACATGCTGGGCTCTCAGCTGTTCTGTGGTTGCTCTCAATATCTCCTTTTACATGAAATATTTGAGTTATTGACTCATAATAATAATAACAACAACAATAATAATAATAAAGATATTTCATTCTCAATTTTTTGGCCACCTTTAGCCAAGAGTTGTGGATAAACTTTTCAAGCAACTGTTTGAATGAAAGTATGTGTTAGAAAAGTCTTTGTGGTGTCAGAATTCCTTGCTCCTAGTTTCAGTGATTTATGGCACACAGGTAACATGCATGGGAAGGTAGGGACAGCAAACTGTGGTCCTCCTCCAGAAACCTTGCTTTCTGTTTTACCTTGAATTTCAGCTCTGTTGCTGAGAAATATAGCGTTTAAATATGTTTAGAAATTTGGTTTGTTCTCTTTTTATCTAGCAATGGTTGTTAATTGTCTCCTAAGAACTTTGTAGAGAATTTTGCCAACCTTATGGAAAGCTAAGAGGAGTATGTAGCCTTAGAAATGAGCCACTTGAATTGTATTTTGAAATTGTGTATTATCAGTTTATCATCCAAAATACACTGCTTGAAATTATAATTTGAAAATGCAGTCCTAATGGTAAATATAATAAGGAAAAGAGTTCTGATGGGAATTAATCACTGTGGTTGTCTTAAATCTTTCCCTCACTATTTACATTGTCTTATGGGAAGTTTTGCCATTTGGGATTTTTTTTAATGTTGTTATAATGGTCTTAAAAGCAATGTAAATATGCTTTGATTTCACATTAGAAGTACTTTCTTTTTGAGATTCTGCACTGGAGACAAACAGTTTTTTTTTTTTTTTTAACAGCAAAGGTTGGGTTAATATAAAATCTGTGAATCATAGCCATGGGGAGGTGGGGTTGTTCAGCCTGGAGAAGAGAAGGCTTAAAGGGAGACCTTCCAGTGCCTAAAGGGGCTTCAGGAGAGTGGCTTGGAACAAGGCATGGAGGGACAGGACAAGGGGGAATGGCTTCAAACTGCCAGGGTTTAGGTTAGGTTAGTGTAAGTTTAGTGTCAGGTTAGGTGGGATATTGGAAAGAAATTCTTCCCCGTGAGGGTGGGGAAGCCCTGGAAAGGTTTCCCAGAGAAGCTGTGGCTGCCTCTGGATCCCTGGAAGTGTCCAAGGCCAGGTTGAACAGGGCTTCGATTGCCCTGGAGCAGTAGAAGGTGTCCCTGGGGTGGAACTGGATGGGCTTTAAGTCCCCTTCCAACCCAAGGGTTTTGTGTTTCTCTGATTTATTTCCCCACACCACTTGGTTTAGCTTTTAGTGAGTTATTTATACTTCCTGGACAAACAAAAGCCGCCAGGCCGAGCGCTAACCTGAGCGACCGTTTGTGTTCCACTCACAGGGGAAACGATGCGGATCGCCTCGTCGGAGTTCGCGGACGACCCCTGCTCCTCGGTGAAGAGGGGCACCATGGTGCGCGCCGCCCGCGCCCTGCTCTCGGCCGTCACTCGCCTGCTCATCCTGGCTGACATGGCTGATGTCATGAGGCTCCTCTCACACCTCAAAATCGTAGGTGTTTTTCACCTCCTCTGTTGGGTTTATTTGCTTTGTGCGTGCAAAAAAATGGGATGGATCAGTTAGGAAGGTTACTGTCCACATTCCTGACTCTCCACTTTGTTCTCTTAAAGTGCTGGTGAGAGGTAGGAGTTAACACAGTTCTGCATTACTCGCATTCATTTTCTAATTCTGAAGAATGATTTGAACACTTTCAGCAAAATTTGTGAGCTGTCTTCAGTGACTGGACAAACGCTGCTGTTAACCAGCTCACTGACCTGAACTGAAGCATTTGCTCCCCATCTTATCCCAGCTACTTTCCCAGTATTTTTGTCTTCTGGCACAGTTTAGGTACTATAGTTGTCTACTCTTCTTTTTTTCTTGTTGTGACTTCTGAATATATCTAAAGACTGAATGTTTAATTTGGAGAGGTACAATAGTACAATTATCTAGTCAAAGAATAGAGGAATTAAAGATTACCAGATAGTTTGGACAGATTTATATTCACTTTTGACTGCCACCATTCACATTTTTATACAGGAGTATTAAAAAGATTTTCAGTTGAAGCTAGGGGATGAATTTTTCCACCCTCCCTAGTTGTTGCACTGTTACATTTTTATTGAAGAAACAAATCATCAAACACCCATGAAACAGAAAACTGTGCAGAAAGTCATATACAGAATATTTAAAGCCTGCAGAGTGCATGTGAGTTTAACAGGGGAGATGGAGAGTTGCTTCTTTTTAACAACTGTTCAAAAAGTACTTACTTTTTTTTCGTTTTTTTTTTAAAAATTTGTCTTTTTGACAGTGTAACTGCACAACAATCTCATGTTCTGGAAAAACAGTGAGAACTCTTCAACTTGCAAACTGTGCAGATAACCTGAATAGCTGGAAAACAGTTTTCATAAGGAAAGAGGCCGATTTTTCAGCATAGGTTCTAGTGAGCTCTGCTTTAATGACTAAAATGCTGCTCTCAGAATTGTCAGCACATGGCTCTGGTTAGGTGCAGTGTAAGCAGTGTCTCTCTCCAATATGCTTTTAATTTTTCCTCTCTGTAATGCTCCATGTAACTGTAATTTAAATTGTCCTTTCCTAACAAGGCCAACACTTGAATATCATAGACAACAGTTTTTTTCTGAACATTATGATGAAAATTTATATTCAAGCTCTTTCATAGGAAATGAGAAATTCTGTTGTCCCATCTGAGATTTCTTTTGTGTCAGAGTACTCTGTTATGTAAAATGCAAATGTCCAGTGCTGGTTTGTAAGTGGATGTATTTCCTTGCACATTTGCACCCCAAATTTGAAAGGGCTGTGTCTGGCAGTGTGCTTTGTAATCTCTGCATTTATCTAATGGTATTACAAGTTCTGTTTCAGAAGTCAAGGATCTGGTTGTTTTCAGAAAAATTCAACATAAGGGCCTTAACTGTGACTTTTATTTTCATGTTAAAAAGATTAATTAATTTCTGAGGATTAAACATGTAAATATTCTTATTTTACCGCTTAACAATGCTAACTGCCTTTAGACAAATGAATTACTGGGGAGAAAAGTGGTTATACTATACAAAATTGATGAAGGAACAGCTCTTCTATTGACTCAAAGGTAACCTTCAAAGACTTGTGTAAGTTACCCATAAAATTAATGAACTAAAATAATTCTGCATGTCAGAGTAATGAAGCCTAATTTATGCTGAATTGTCCTGCAATCAGTTTTCTCTGAAAGCATGTCAAAGGCTTCCCAGGAAATGGTGCATTTTAATTAGTATTTTAGAGGGAATATATGCAGGCGTTTTCTGGAAGGACTCTTGGTCATTGCATTCAGGTTATCTTTTGCACTGCTAAAATTAGAAATAGTGGTTATTGCAGAAGCTTTTGTAATGCATTAAAAAACCATGTACTGTTCTATTATGTGGTCATGCACACTGAGAATGATAGATCTATTGTAATTAACTCCAGACTAGTTAATCAGAGGAACAGATCAGTTGAGTATTTTCTCAAGGATGGAGAACTTCGGTATGAATTTGTAATATAAAAGAAAGTAATAAAAGAAGAAATTGTAATAATAAAAATATCATTAAAAAAGGAGCTTGTGCTCCTGTGCTTTCGAGTATTTCTCATAATTGATTTCTTCATTTTGGAATCTGTGGTCTTGAGCTCTGACTGACATCATAGAGTACGATCCTTTGAAATCTCATTATCAGATTGAAATCTCTGACAAATTTTTCATGGATTCTATTTAATATAGAGCAGGACTTAGAAAACTGTGTATCAGTTTGTCATGTTTGTGCTTGGCACTACAAACATAATAAAGATGAAACTTTCAGGTATTTTAATGTAAATGTTTCTTGATAAAAAAGGAAAATGTGCATATTTTATAAGAAATTCTGCAAGAGCAAATTATTTAATACAACGATGCTTTTGCAATTTGTGTTAATGATAAGGCTGTCAGTTCATTTTTAAAAAACTCTGTTCTCCTTAAGAATAAAAGAAGAAGTAACTTGGATTCTGAATAACCTTGTAGCTTGTAAATTGGCAGAACTTGGTTTATAATTTCCAGGGTAACAGCTATGAATTTATGTTCCTGAATTATGCATTTTCCAATAGAAATGTATGAGTTTGCTACTCTACTGCCCTGTAATTTGTAAATCTGCAGTAAGTAGGTAAAAGCTCAAAATGAAAATATACTCTCTCAGTGGTAGGAAAACACAGAGCAATTCAAGCAATAAAAAGACAGGTTCTGCACATAATTGTGCCTTTCTAAACTATTAGACACCAGCTACTGCTGAATTTATCAATTCCCAGCAGTGTCTGGAGAGCTGCAAACTTTGCTTGTGCACAGGAGCTTGTCCCCATCCCAATAAGCCTTTGCCTTTTGGGGGGAAAATTTGTTATGCATGTTCTTATGAGCTGTAGCTTTTAGCTGAACAATAGCTTTTAGCAAGAAGGATCAGTAGCATCTTTTCAGTTCTCAATGTTTTTGCTTGGAATAGCATTTTTATCTTTTGAGGGAGAGAAGTACAACTTTGAATTCCCATCTAGTCACAGTAATGTTTCCTTTACTTATTGCATGAAAAGAGCATTTTATCCCTTCAGATATTTCTTCTTGCTTTGCATATAAGGTAAAGGTTCACAATAAATTTTGGTGGATCAACTTGTTGGTATAATTGAGGTTTTTTATCTTTGTCTGTTAGCTACAGCAGCACTGAATAAGTGCAGGTGTGGTTTTTTGGGTAGATTCTTTTCTCAGTGTTAAATAACTAAAGAAGGAAAGCTCATAATGCAAATATTCTGGGGTTTAGCTATCATTTGTTTCACAAAGATAGAGTGTTTTGGATTTATCGGGGTAAATTTAAACCTTAATGGTAAGTTTGAATTTCCTTTTAAAATATTTTTTGTCCAGAAGTGATAACTTTCTTTGTTTTCCCATAAAGCCTGTACGACACATTAAGAACATACTCATATTTTGTTTTAAAGCCCTCAGATATTAAATATTTCATCTGATAAGTCTAAACAGGGAAATTAATACTGTGATATGTTTGGCATCAGTTTTACATGATCCCAAGGCACAGTAAATGGACAGTAATGCAGAGTGACAGCTGCTCTATTAAAAATCTAATTAAAGTTCATGGGACTCTCATAAAGCGTGTGTACAGTGATGGATGTGAAACCTAAATTGGGTCCATGTAAGACAGAGTATTGGGTGGAATGGTCACAGACTCTGTCAAAGAATGGATTAAAATGCTGACAGAGCTGATTTATTGTGTTGTAGGTAGAGGAGGCACTAGAAGCTGTGAAAAATGCAACAAATGAGCAAGATTTAGCCAATCGCTTTAAGGAATTTGGGAAGGAAATGGTAAAACTGAACTATGTCGCTGCGAGGCGACAACAGGTGAGTACAGGAGTGATTGGAAAAGTCCATCTTCATTCTAAAGTTCTTGTGTTTTATGTCCAAGTCTGGTTTAAAATGAATCATTCATTGCTATGTCATGGCCTATAATTTAATCACACTGGTTATTTTTGAATGTGATGAAGTTTTTTGGAAGTACCATTTCTTTAAGACTACCTTCCAAGAGGCTTCAATTAATAACAGATTGAAGGGTGAAGAGAGAAGTGATTCAGGAAGTTAAGGATAGTTTTAATTTGATGATTGTTCCCATTTAATTCTAACCTATGCAGATTTCAGGTCACTTTGACAGCTGGTAAAGCACGAGTTCTTTGTTAGTTCAGTATAATTCAAGTTCAGGAGGAACAGAATCTACTTTGTGCTTAAAACCATTATTAATAATTTTCAGATTTAAAAAAAAAAAAATGTATCCATTTATTCATTGCTCAGGCAGCTGAAAAAGAAACCAGAAAATCATGATAACATTTATTCAAGGCCAGCCATTGTACACCTTTGCAATAAAGATAACTTTCCCCTGAACCTTGTTCTTTTTAAGACACTGTAGAGTTGTATAAGGTCTCTCCAGCTTCAATTATATTTGAATACCACCAATAATTCAAGGATGTGCCATCTCTGTACTGCATTGCACACTGGACTTGGAAAGCTGGCTTTCCATATTCATCCACCTATTTATTTTCTGAAATACAATAATAGCAATTTACTTCTGAATCATGATTGTGGGGCTTTTTAATGTAAAATAGTATTTTCAGGGTTATATTGAAATTGCATCATTGAATATCTCAAGCTGGCAGAGATCTGTAAAGATCATCAAGCCCGTCTCCCTGCTCCCTGCAGGGCTACAGAAAAGCAAACCATCTGACAAATACAAATAAATTAAAAATGTAGAATCTAGGCACTGTATGAAGAGTGCTCTTCTACATTCAGACACTTCCCCTGTAGAAATAGAGCTCCAAATATGGGAAAAAGAGAAAAATGTGAAAGTTAATGAATGTTTGTATCTCTTAAGTCCTCACTGAACATACAAGAATATGGCAAAAAAATCTCTCTGAAGACTGTTAACTGTCAGCCATGTATGGTTGAAATTAATCAATGAGTAGAACCTTCAAATGCAGGATATTTGGGTCTTTTTTCAATGTTGTGATAGATTCCATGTGTGAACATAAATAAACTATTCAGCTCGCCTGACTGGTTTGTTCACAGTTTTAAAACAGAAGTAACAAAGTTTTGTTATTCCTTATGAGTATTGTAAGGGCTGTCTTAATGTTTGTAAGCCTTTCAAGGACAGTATGATATATACCATAACTAAAAAAATCTCAGGTTAAATAACAATAATACATAATTCTGATAACATATTGTGCAGTGTCTGATTCTTGCTGTCAGGGGAAGAAAAGGAAAGTATCTGTCATTATATTCTAAATATACGAACTCTAAATGATATGAGGATGATATGAGGAGTAGAGCACTTGCTTAAGGGAAGCAAATTATAAATGTTTGGAGGCATATTTAGTAGGTCTTTAAGAACTAAATCCATATTGTATTAGGTCATAGGTTGGATATGATGATCTCAGAGCTCTTTTCCAACCTAGTTAATTCCTTGATTCTGTGATATTCATCTATGTAATTCTTTTATTTTGATTTTTAAAGGTCTACCTTATGATAACTTTATAAAGAACATGAGTGTAGTAATTAGTAAAATAAGGTACTTGCTGTAACAGGAGTGTTGCACGTGTGTTGACATTAAGGAATCAGCAGAAGGAATCCAGTTGTTTGGGAAGAGTAATTTTGAAAGTTTTATGTACTTTTTTACTGGGTTTTTGCAAAAGGGAAATGACTCTGGTAAGATATTGTGAGTAGAATGTAACAGCTGTAATGACACAGAAAGACTTCCTTGGGCAGGAGGAGAATTCTTGCAGTGATTTATGGTGGGTTCTGCCATGGATTATGTCGCTTCTAAAGCACTGCACAGTGTCCATGCCTGGATGCTCACGGCAGTACATTCCAGCACAACCCCTTTGGTTTCCCTCTCTAAAAGCTGTGTGTGTTCATCCAGGAGCTGAAGGATCCTCACTGCAGGGACGAGATGGCCGCGGCCCGAGGGGCTCTGAAGAAGAACGCCACCATGTTGTACACGGCCTCGCAGGCCTTCCTCCGCCACCCCGACGTCGCAGCCACGAGGGCCAACAGGGACTACGTCTTCAAGCAAGTGCAGGAAGCAATTGCTGGCATCTCCAATGCTGCCCAGGCCACCTCGCCCACCGATGAGAACAAGGGCCACAC
Organism: Horornis vulcanius; assembly: GCA_013401035.1. Classification (NCBI taxonomy): domain Eukaryota; kingdom Metazoa; phylum Chordata; class Aves; order Passeriformes; family Scotocercidae; genus Horornis; species Horornis vulcanius. The sequence continues at coordinate 23,061 of VZUA01083373.1, forward strand.
TGGCATAGGAGAGCTCGCTGCTGCTTTGAATGAGTTTGATGTGAGTATCGGCAGGGTGTGGAAAATGAGCTGTTTCTCCACACAATCTACTGAGCTTTTAACTAAGTTGTTCTTACACAGGACTCAAATTCCCCTTTTCATTCACATCCATTTCCTCAGACTGCACAGGCAAAGGGCAGACATCGATTTGTGTTGGTTTTAGTCAGGAATAGTTGTCTGATGCTAATGGACTGGAATTACAAACAGTTATTTGTGCTCCTACGCAGTGGCTGGGATAGTGAGAAAAATAGTTCTTGTTATCCTTAGGATCCTTGACAAATCTCACTACATGCTTCTAGAAAATGCAAAGTCTGATTAATCTGGCAGTTTAGTTATGTTGATGCCTTCGGAAGGCTGACCTGGAACAGAGACTGAACAGAGCTAGAGAATAAAGCAGATATTTATTAAAAGGCCTTTAGGATACGCCTTGGGCAGTACAAGAGCCTGACCAGGGCTACACCCAAGGTGGGCCCAAAATGGTCACAAAATGGACAAATAGTAATGAGGTCTCACACTTTTGTAAGTTTTGGTTCATTTGCATGTTGGTTTTAATTGTCCAATTCCAGCTTCAGATGATGAAATCCCATCCTTCTTGTTTTCTCGCTTCAGTCCACTGTTGTTTATGGTTTTTGGGCCTGAAAACTTGTAACTTGGTCTCCAGAGGATTTGTTTTATCTCCTTACTCTGTGAAGAGAGCTGACTGACACTGAATATGAGGCTCAGAACTGCACCCCTAGGCAGCACAGAATCTGAAAAACATGAAAGTTAAAGCATCAATGTGACCAAGATCTGGGGTTGCTTGAGTGGTGAAATGATGTTTGTCTAGCAAGTCAGGAAGACAAGACAAGAAAATGGAGATGGTGATGGAGCTCAGTGTCCTGGAAACATTAACATTCAACTTGAATCATGAATTATTTTAATCCATGAATTTTGGAAAAAGCATCTTTCAAACAGAGTTGATAGCAGACAGTTCAGCTGTGGGCAAAGTGCTGCAGCCTCTGTTCCAGCAATAGATACAGTTTCACTTAAGCAACTTTCCTGACAGCTAATTGTTCAGCTGTTAATTTCATTAGCAGTCCTGCCTGATGATTTCTCCCTATCTCACATGTGAAGATTGTTCTTCAGGCAGTGAAGAAAAAGGTTATTGCAGATAGTCTCTGGCAATATTTTCATCTTTCTTTTTGACTTAAGGCAAAGATTTGTTGAAGTTACTATTGGGGAATGGTGTCCTTTTCACTTTGATTAAGACACAAGTTTGCAATCCCAGCATCTGTCACATGAAATCAGGAGCTGCTCAGTCCTGCTGCACTTAGGGCTGGAAGTGGAGGTGTAATGCAGGTGGTTCATCTCACAGCATGTTGGACTGGGCTTGTCTCGTCCATCTATTCTTACATCTGTGGTTTCTCCTGCTCAATTACCATGGGTTAGGATTTAAGGAATTCCTCAGGGTTTTCTGGGCCCTCTCAGCTCACAGATCCCTGGTTGATAAGACCCTGGGAATAATATCCCTGTGTGGTCTGATTGTGCTCTGGCTTTTGTGTGGGACTTTGCACATTATGGACAGCAAAGGTTTGACAAACAGGGACAGAAAACATGTGACTTCTCAGTCCCAAACTGATGATGCTGCTGCTGCCTTCTGGAAAAAAGGCTGCTGTTCAATGCAAAGAGAGTCGCTGTGCTTGGTGAAAATAAAAGTAGTGAAGACTGTGCGAGACACCACATATTGTCCCCTGGCCTCTATGAGAATATTCATCCTTTTTCTCCTCAGGTAAAGTCTTCTCCACTTTCTGTGAGGTTGCAGGAGCCAGGCATGTGTGTGGGAGATGTGTAGCCATAGTAGCGTGTTCTGTTCGTAATTACATGTGGAAGAACAGCCTTTTTGGGGAATTCTCTCTTTCTCATTTTAGAAAACTAAATGAAAACTTTGACTTATAAGGATACAGAGACTGAAACAATTGTATTATACATTTTCCAACTCACTGCTTAGTTGCTGAATGAGATTTATTCACACCTAATTTTGCAACAAAGATGACATTCCCTAACCTCCAAGGGAAAGTCAAAATTTATAGCTGGTGATGGAGGAATGATTGTGAATTTACCTTTAAGTTTTACAAGCAAGAAAACAAGCAATATTACCAGACTAGTGAATCTATGTAATGAGTGAAAAGGGGGTGGAGAAAAAAAACTTGCTTTTTATGGTGGCAGTATATTACTCCAGCAAGGGAAAGGAACTTTATATTTTCTAATGAAAATAATTTTACAGAATATTTATTTTACAGTCTCAGTCATATTAATTGAGATCAGTTTGTATTTGGTATGAAGTGCTTACTAAATCCTGCGTTATATGCCAAGATGATTCTTCTGAATTAAAATAACTTTATAGGTTTTTTCTATAATTTTAACACTTCTCAGCCTTCATTATTTCAAGTTTCAGAATCAGTGTTCTGTGGCTGAGTGCTTCAAATAACTGCAGTGTGAATAATTTGAATATTCTCTCAGTCAAAATATCATCACATGGAATACAAATAATTATTCTACCTATTTGAAGCACAGCCATTGTTTTTAACTAGGTCTTTTGATAATTGTCACACTCTATACATTGGGGGATTGTGTAAAATCACCTGTGAGTTATTAGCAGCAACGTTTTGAAGATAGTTGTCATTTATTCCTTCTCAGAGATAATTTATGTAGAAATAAGGAGAGCTCATGAATCTGTTCTTTAGTAGACTTTTTCCTTTAAAGTCCTATTTGAAGTTGATTGATGGCAAAAGAACATGTTTAATGCCTTGTTGCTTTGTCCTTTAACTTCCATGTTGCTGCTTCATTCTTAGATCGTTTAAAAAAAGGTATTTCCAGTTTTATTAGTAATTTATTATTAAAAGTTGGCATATATTTTATGCACATGAATATTTCAGTCCTTAAAGCAAACGGGGGTGCACAGTTTATTTCCCTTCATGATACTTGGCCAAATTTATGGAAGTTGCATAGATAAATTTTTGAAGAACTCACTGAACTCTGAAAGGCTCTGTTTTCACTCAGGAAATGGTAATTTTGATCTGGTAAGGTCTCATCTGTTCTGGTTATTGAGGGACTGCTGTGTTGGCACATGTTAAATTGTGGGATGGATTTATCTGGTGTCCTTCCCATAGCCCTCATGGTGTGCAGCAGAGACAGGAGCTACACATCAAACTGGATTGGTGCGGGGGGTGTAGATAAAAAAGAGAATGAAATTATTGAGTGAGAAGAAATGCAATGAAAAGGAGCAGGAAACCTGAGCGGAGTGAAAGCTAAGATGAGGATAGATGGCATCAAAACCGGTGTGTGTTTGGTAACTGCAAAGGGGTAAAAATATATGTGGTTGTAAAAATATATATATTTATATCTGGAAATAAAGTAAAGGAATAATTTTGTCCAGGGAAGGGAGCAGAGCTGGGGAAGGGTCTGCAGGCCCAGGAGCAGCTGAGGGAGCTGGGAAAGGGGCTCAGCCTGGAGAAAATGAGGCTCAGGGGGGACCTTGTGGCTCTGCACAACTCCCTGACAGGAGGGGACACAGGGGGGATTTGGGCTCTGCTCCCAGGGAGCAGGGACAGGAGGAGAGGGAACGGCCTCAGGCTGGGCCAGGGGAGATTTAGATTGGATATCAGGGGAGGTTTCTTCAGCCAAAGCTTAGTCCAGCCCTGGCACAGCTGCCCAGGGCAGTGCTGGAGTCCCCAAACCTGAGGAAATGTAACAGCCATGTGGATGTGGCACCTGGGGACGTGGGTCAGTGGTAGCCTTGGCAGGTCTGGAGTTGGATTCGATGATCCAAGAGATTTTTCCAATCCAAACAATTCTGTGGTTCCATAATTGTCTGTGCCACAACAAGAGCTGCACACAGATTGTTGGGGAATGAGTTCTCCATGATGGAATAGAGACAAGGCAGTGACAGGCAAAAATAGGATTTACTGGGCACTTGGGATCTCTGGTGAGTAGGAGGGTGCTTCCTCTCAAAATATGGACTGGGATTACAATTCCTGAGCCCCGAGAGGTGTAGCTGTGTCAGTGGGATGTGCTGACAACACCTCAGAAGTGCTAATCACGGTGGAAATTCAGATTCTAGGGCTTTCAGACTGCGTAACCTACAATGCTTTACATTTTAAGCAATTCTAAATAACTTCCATTAGATTTGGATATGAAAAATGAGGGTAATCATTCTTGTGCAGGGCTGAGAGGGTGGGTGTAATGGTGTTGTAAATATAAAGCTGTTTACTATGCATGCACCATAACTCCATAAAAAGGATTATTCCTGTGTTTGAAGCAAGGCTTGCATTATCTGCAATAAAATTAAATAGAATTTATAAATCCTCAGACTTAGAGAGGGGAGGAGAAGATATCTAAAGGAAAAAAGGGCCAAAACCCCTTTTCTCCACTGTTACCAAAAGCAAATATCTGTTGTTTTCCATATTGCTCCAGAAAGAACTGATGAGATGGTTTTAGCTGACTTTTCTCCTTGTCTTTTGTGTTTGTGTGTGCAAGTTCTGCCTCTAGCAATGGAATAAAATGATATTTTATTTGTTAAAAGAAATATATAGTGCTTAGTTTTAATATATGGTAATCCAAACAGGCAAGCCCTACAGCTGATGGTGTTTTATCATTTCTTTTCTTTTTTTAGCATTGGATTTATTGTTTCTCTTTATTTTGTCTTTAAAGTTGCACTCCAGCGGTGTTGGTCCTTGTTACATCTTGAACTGCTGAACCTGTGGGTCACACCTTTACTCTCTGATTTCTGAGTATGAAAATAATGTGGTTTATAAAGGAATTTAAAGGAATATAAGGAGAAGTGGTCACAGCGCCTAACTTGTCAGAGTTCACGCAGCATTTGGACAACACTCTCAGGCACAGGCCGGGACTCGTGGTGTTGTCCTGGGAAAGGTCTGGTGCTGGACTGGTTGATCCTTGTGGGTCCCTTCCAGCTCAGACATGATTCTATGATTTGATATGGTTCAGAATTGAAAGAGGTGGTTTAAATGATTTTTAGTACTTGAGGTATTTATGTATTTGGGATAGGTCCCAGGGTACTGAAATTGTACTATTTTTTGTCATGAGCAGCATTTGAACTGAGAAATTACAGGCAGAGTAACTCAATCTTTAATGAATTTTTGAACAGAGCAAGTCAACTATTTGGGAGATGACTACATTTGATGAGAAAGAAAGTGTCTGATGACGCTGGTCACTGTCCTCCAGGCTGTTAAATGCAGCTCATAATTAATAAATGAGCTATCATAACATATTTCGTGAATACATTAATGCTCTTTTAGGAATATGTTGCATGGCTAGAGAATGCAGTGCACCTTAAATGGAGTGAAAGATCTAATAAGTGTGTAATGAGGGGAAAACATTACAGAGAAACTGAAAAGACAAAGTATATGGGTATAATGATAGCAAAGACTGCTATTTTTTGGTAATAAAATCAAGGGCTGTCAGAATGTGGTAGAAATGTAGCAGACAGAAGAAATGCTGTGTCATTAAGTGACTACCTTTAAAATGTTCCTTTTTTGGACAAATAACTGGTAGATGATCTGAGAATGGATTTTTGCAGAACATTTATGGAATTGCAATTTGCTTGTAAATATGTTCCTTGGAGAAGTGATTTGTGATGCTGCAGAGAACAGGACAAAATGTGAGCTTCGAAAAGAATTGAGATGTGTTTCTTTTGCCACTGAAATTCATAAGAAACAATTGCAAAAATATTACTGCACATCCGACAGCAATTTGAACCCAGACTTGTTGAGCTTGAGTAGCTCCAGCCCAGGCAAATGGCAATTTCTGTATAATAGCAGCTCTATATTGAATTTAACTAGGAATACACTGGAGGAAAGTGTACTGCAAATTCAGACAACCTCATGTATGGATTTGGATGAAATATTGTAGAATCTCAGAATGGTTTGGGTAGGAAGGGACGTTAAAGATCATCTCATTCCAACCCCCTGCTGTGACACCTCCCACTAGACTCTGAGCTCTGTCGAACCTGTCATTCTCCTTTGTCCTGTCCTTCCATTCCTTGTTCCCCGTTCCCTCTCCAGCTCTCCTGGAGCCCCTTTAAGGCCTGCAAGGGGCTCTGAGCTCTCCCTGGAGCCTTCTCCTGAACACCACCAGCTCTCCCAGCCTGGCTCCAGAGCAGAGGGGCTCCAGCCCTTGGAGCAGCTTCATGG
>VZUA01083373.1:32111-43949 GCA_013401035.1 Horornis vulcanius
CCAGCTCTCCCAGCCTGGCTCCAGAGCAGGGGGGCTCCAGCCCTCTGATTAACTTTGTGGGTCTCATCTAGACTCATTCCCCCAAGTCCACAAATTTCTTGTGTTGGGAGCCCCAAAATATCACTTGGAGTTTTTTATCCCTGGTGCAGTTGAAGTGGCTTTTACACTGCAATAGTGTCAAGCCAGCCATTTCCTGTGTGAAGGCAGCCAGGCTGCACCTCAGTGTTTCTAAAACTTCTGTGCAGGAGTGAGATACTTTGGCACTTTCTGCACTCCTCACATCTCCCCTGAGTGGGGAAACATCAGACTGGTCATGCTTTGCATATTAAGGATATAATAACCAACAGCAAAATGTTGCATTTTGCACTAAACCCAAAAGCTTCACCTGTTTGCAGAGCTGTATGTTTGAGGATGCTGAACTGATGTCTCAAATGAGGAAGAATTAGAGTAAATTTTTGGGGTCCTGATGATACTGAGGGGCCAAAGAAGCTTTTCCTTACAATTACTGCTGCATTTCCATTACAGCCCCTTGTGTGTGTGTAGTTATGGGTTTGTTTATATATTACTGTGGAAAGGATCAGCTCCAGAGTACAAGGGGCAGCACTGGAAATGTCAAGATTTTGGTAGCAAATGCATGGCAAAAATGTGATCTCTGTAAAGAGAAGCTCCCTGGGTAACTGTGGGTTAGGATCTCATTGCCTTCATCCCCCTCTAGCCATGGGAATGGTGCTGCTGAGCTGTATTTGCTGTATAGGAGCACCATCTAGTGGGCTTCTGGTTTATTTTTTTATGTTTATAATTTTTTCCCCCTTAAATGCTCTTGTATAGTAACCTAGTATTGTGGAAAGATTTAGCAATCAAAAATACTTGTTAGAATTTAACCATAGCACTTTGCTACCACTTCTTTTAGTGGCATAGAGAGCTTTTTGCCAGCACACCAACTGCTGCTTCCCTATCTAAATACATGAAACCTGTTTGCAGAAGGCCAGTTTATTTGCAAAGGAATTTTTGTAATGAACCCCCAAGAACAAATTTGTTAGACATACTAAAACACAGAAAAGAAACACACTTTAAAAACCTAATTATGATTTCTATAAGGAAATGTGTTTTCTCTAGCTGTACAGTTGTTGCATTATTATTCAAATTCTTACAGGTTTCTTATTTTCTTGTTAGTATAAGTATAAATATCTGAAGTGCTAAATCAAAAAAAAAATAGTGAATTTTCTTTCAGGTTACCTATAATAGCTCAGAAAGAGCACTAAGTGAAATGTTCTAATTAGACTACACCTGCTACTATTTTGCCTGTGTTTGTTTAGCACCTCTGAGATGCTTCTGTAGCTTAGGTATGTGAGAAGTGAACACCACCACTATTTCAGGGAAGCAGCATTTCCATTTACATTTGGAGAGCAGTCAGGAGAGGGGGCTGGGAAGGTGGGGCTGTTGCTTCTGCTCGTGGCTGTGCACTTCTGCCTGAGTGGGATGCTCGTGAAGCTGCTGTGGATGCATCCAGTCTGGTGTGCCAGAGGGAAAGGTCAGAGAATCACAGCATGGTTTGGGTGGAAAAGGAACTTAAAGCCCATCTTGTTCCACCTCCTGCCGTGGTCAGGAACACCTCCCACTATCCCAGGTTGCTCCAGGCCCAGCCTGGCCTTGGACACTTCCAGGGATGGCGCAGCCATCGACACCTTCACAGTAAAGAATTTCTTCCCAATATCCCAACTAACCCTGGCTGTGGCAGCCATTCCCCCTGTCCTGTCACTCCACTCCCTTGTCCAAAGTCCCCGTCCAGCTCTCTTGGAGCCCCTGTGGATTATTTCTGTGTTGTTTCATCACTCCAGAGCAGCTCATTGGAAGCTGCAGTGTAGCATTGCTCTGTCACACTCTTCCAGCTGTATGGGGTGTGTGTGTAACACAGCATTGTGGCAGGCAGGAACATTTGATTTATTGCTAAACAGGAGATCAACGGCCTTGTTAACATTACAGGAGACACGGACAAAGGTGCAGAAACCAAACCTGCATGCACACAGCATTTATTTTCACAGTAGTGCAGGCACTTCTGACAAAGAAATACATCAAACACTCTTATTTATATAGTCCTGCCTCCAAGTTACTCAGAAAAAGTGGGTCCCTCAGTATATCATGTGCTGCCTTCTAGACAAAGGCAGTTTTTCCTGCTGTCTTGTGATTGTGACATTGTTTATTTAAAATATCTATCACACTTTGCAGTGGCATTTAACTCAAAAATTGGATTTTCCTTATGCTAAGGGCAGTTGTGTATTTACTGTCTCAGGAAGTGTTAAAAACCTTGTGGATGTGACACTTGGGGATGTGATTTGAACATGGCGGTGGTGGTGGTGCATTTATGGTTGGACTTGTCAATCTTGGAGCACTTTTCCAAACTTAACCATTCTGTGATTCTGTGATTCCGAATCATTAAGAACCACGTTAGGGAATGATCTCTGAAGGTTTCACATTTTAAATAGATGAATTAAAAGGTGTTAACAAGTAAACAAGGCAAAGGGTCTAAAGAAGCTGCTGAAATTTTCTGAAGACTTTCTATGTAGACAAACCAGGGGATGTGCAGATTTTTCATGAGCAATAAGGCAATTGCACATAATAATGAAGTAATTTAATTGGGAAATGCAGGTAATGATACATAATTCTAGGTTTTTTTAAGTTGTAAAATTGTTTTAAATTATTAATGTAATGTTTTGCTTTTGTTTTGCACTATATTTCTAATAAAGACTCTAACATTTCTAATAAAAGTGAGGGGTTTTTGGTATGGTTGAAAATGAGATTCTAATCCAGATAAATGTCACAAAGTTTCAATAATGATGTGCTTTCTGATTATGCAATACATTTATGTAGGGTATATGGCTATTTTCAGTATTTTTAGTTGAAGTATGAATAATTTATCCATCATTTTAAATTTCCAAAGTTGTGTCCTCTAGTTTATTAGTGTATGAAATAGCTTATTGCCTTCTGAACAGGTGAAAGTTGGTTTATAGCAGTACTTAGTATGAAGAGCTTTATTTTCAGAAGTCTCTAATTAAAACATGGCAATTTCTCTGTAAACACACTTTGATACAATTTAAGGAAAAGAGAAGAGTTGAAGAGAAAATAGTTAACTATGTTTAAATAAGATTTTATCCCAAGTTTTGACAGTTTCTAAACATATCTTCAATTATATTAAAATTAATTTTCTTGGATTTTGTTTCAGCAACTGCAGCCAAAAATGATGTATGTTTACAGTAATCTGAACATTCATAAAGAGGTTTGAAACACTTAATTATAAGGACTGAATTAGGGTATCAGTCCTTGATTTATGGCTCTAATGTTAGTTAACTAATTAGAAATGTAAAGTGTTCCAGTTCATTTACATTCATCACTCATTAACTGGCTTTTAAGAAGTGATGGGAAATTGCAACTTTTAAAGAAATTTATTTAACTGGATTTCCTGCCAACTCTTTTTTTCTTCTTTCCAAGAAGGCATTATTTCCTTGTTAATGTATTTGTAAGAGTTTTACAGGTGTCAATAACACAGTCAGAAGTTGAATTTTGGCACCAGCTCTTTGAAGAGGAGTAATAACTTTTGTAAGCAAAAAATTCTGTTTCTTGGGTAACTGAACATCAGGAGCTGTCATGGAGCTGGTTCTCATCCTGAAGTTCCCTTTTTCCCAAAACTCCAAAGCTTGTTTTCCTTGTGAGATATTTGAGAAAGTTTAAAGTAAACATCTAGATTATAATTTATTTCTAACCATCAGAAAGTGACTACATCATTATTTGTTGTATTTTAAGCAAAACTAAGGTTTGTGGTGTTGGGATGAGGTGCAGCTGGCACAAGGTGACTCTTGAGAAAATTCCAGATACTGGGAGGGAAAAAGTCCCCCGTGATCACCCATGAAAGTGATCAGGCACTCAAACAATAGGCAGAGAGGTTTGGAAAATCCCCAAGAGTGGAGTTTTCATCTTGATTGGATGAAGCCTTGAGCAACCTGGTTTGATGTTGTCTGTGTTTTAAGGAAGTGTTTAAATATAACCTCCAGGAGTTCATTACTGTATAATCCTGAATTGTCATTAACAGATATCCCAAACAAATATTTAATGGTATTTAAACAAATGAATTATAAGCAAAACATTTTATGGTATATGGATGAAAAATTATTGAGTAGAACTGAATGACATTAATTTTTCATGAGCTAAGTTTCTATCATTATAAAGATTTCTCCTTATTTAGAAATAACCCAGAATATATTCTTTTTTTACAGTTTAAAGTGAGGAAAGCTGGCTTGGGTTAATTATACACCTTCTGTGCTACACAATTTATTATTTAAAATCTAAATGGCATTTGTATGTAGTCTGAAAAGAAATTCCTGAATTTATTAATAGAATATGACACATTTGCTTGTGAAAGTGGTGAGTTGGGTTTCAGTGATCAGAGATACTGGAGATATTTGACCTGTAGATTGTTCATCTTCAAGCCTCAAAAAGTATGGAAGAATGCACAAAATCCCAGGATGGGTCAGGCTGGAAGGGACCACAGAGGGGTCACCTGGTGCCACCTCCCTGCTCAGGCTGGGCCATCCCAGAGCACAGAGCACAGCAGTGTGTGCAGGCAGCTCTGGAACATCCCCAGGAGGAGACTCCACAGCCTCTCTGGACAATCTGTTCAGTGCTTGGTCACTGCACAGTGAAGTTCTTCCTCTTGTTCAGGTGGCACTGCCTGGGCTCAGTCCCTGCCCGTGGCTCTGGGGCCATTGTTGGGCCTGGAGCAGAGCCCGGGCCCTGCTCTGACCCTCCCTGCACACAGGGACAGACTGGGACAGACTGGGACAGACTGGGACACACAGGGACAGACTGGGACACACAGGGCTGAGAGCCCCTCTCTGCTTGGGCTCCTCTCGAGGCTGGGCAGCCCCAGCTCCCTCAGCCTTGCCTCTACAGGGGTGCTCCAAATCCTTGACCAGCTATATTGCTTCTGCTGGACCTTCTTCATGAGCTCCATGTCTCTCCTGTCCTGAAGAACCCAGAACTGCACACAGTTCTCCAAATGTGGTCTCACAGGGCTGAGCAGAGGGGCAGGATCACCTCCGTGCTGGAAATGTTCTACCTAAAGCACCCCAGGATCCCATTGGTGTTCTTGGCTACGAGGATGCACAGCTGGCTCAGGGACAGCTCATTGTCCACAAGGACACCCAGGTCCTTCTCCCCAGAGCTGCTCCATCAGGTCACCCCCAGCCTGTGCAGGTGCCAGGGGTTATTCCTCCCCAGGTGCTGGACCCTGCATTTGCTTATGCATTTGCTTATGCATTTGCTTATGCATATTTCCATATTCCAGGAAGGTTCTTGGGTCCCACAGAATACTTGAGTGCACGGTCTTCAAACCTAAGGAGAAAAATGGGATTCATGACTTGCTGAGAGGTGTAAGATCTGTTTGAAAGTTGCTGTGTAGGTAGAGAATCTTACAGCTATGGCTGTGATGAAGAAGAGGACAAGGGAGGTGTTTCTGGGAGGACTGGTTAGGAATCTGAAACAAACAGCTATTTTTTTCAATATTTTTTTTCTTGCTAATTCCATGAGTTGCTTATATATTTCATTTGGTGCAATTATAGTCTTGCTACTGCCACATGAAAGATGAGATTGTGAAAATGAATTTATACAGCTGATTTCTGAAAAACCCCAAGCATTACCCTTTGGCTCAAAAGCCCCATTACATAAATATGCACAGGCCTAACTCTTGGAGAAGTCATTTCTAATTTAGGTGCTTGTAAAACTGCTCTGCTTGCTGCTGTGAAACACAGACCCCAGAAGATACATGTGAGACATTATTTCACATTGTGGCTAATGCAGCATTTTTTTTCTGCCAAGTCAGCAGTTCCTGGAGCTGGAACAATACGTTATCTGGTTAAAATTTTTCTATTTGTCCTTTTATTAAATAATAGATTTTCATAAATTCCTTGTGTTTGTTACTATTTAAGTGCTGAGGATTCAGTTAAGTTATAGATTTTTCAGAGGTTCCTTTCTCCCTGAAGTAATGAGAGTTATGAGGTCTGTGTGTGAATTGGAAGTTCTATTGAGAAATAGGCTCTTTTCTAAGAGCCTTGTCCTGCTGAAATTTAGAAAATATTCAAGTGGAGTTTGTCTTTAGCTTCAAATAAATCCATATGAGCATTTTCTTATTAATAATAGATAGAATTTTCAGTGCTAAAGGCGTATGTTGGTTATGTGTTATGCTCCTAAATTTTAATGTACGTTTTGATACACTCTGTTGCTTTTGTTATTGTTTTTTTTTCAAATTACTTGTATCATTTAGCTTGCACTTGCTGATTGCTCTTGGATATTGAAAGAGAGAAACTAATAAAGTAATCCAAACATTGTGAAAATTAAAATAGTTCATTAACAAATCTTACGTACTTTAAAATAGATGTGATTATTAGAAATCAGGATGCTTTTACATTTTTTATTCCTAGTACTTTTTTTTTTAAGCTCAAATAACAAATGCACAGCTTACAGAGCAATTTTAGTCCACATGCAATTAGGAGACTTCTTTGCACAATTTCAACAAAAGGTTCCTGAATTACATGATGTTGTAAATGTTCCTGAGAGTGGGAGCAGGTGATTATTGCTTTTGTATTTTTTACCTTGAAATGCAAATGGAGAAAAGCAGGCCAAAATATAATCCAGCAGTGACTCAAAACTCGTAACTTTACATGCAGTTTTGCAGTGAGAAGAGTAGAATCAATGTGGTTTGATATTTGGTAATAAGTTTGATAGCTACAGTACACAAGTGTTTAGCAGTGATCATAATTCAGGAATTAATCTTCATTAGAAAACAGTCTTTGAAAATCAATTCTTCTTCTAGTAGAATAAAGATACTTTGCTAACCAGTAGACTGTTTGACAAACTGCTGATGTTTTCAGACTGTCTTCATGTAGTGCTCCCTTTTTAGTTAACTAATCCAGCACTTTTTTTCCTGACTAAAACCCAAAAGATGCTGTTAAAAGGTGCTATACAGAATGGAAATCAGATATTTCATATTTTTGTGTAAGTGTCATTATCTAGTAATGATTTCCTTGCAGTCTTAACTTCCTCAATTTTTTAAATTCATGAAATATTGAGGTAATATAGTTACATTTCAGCAATGTAGGCTGCTTATAAAAATAATCAAAATGAAATTATTAATGGAGAACATCCCACTCTATCTTCAGGAATAAAGGACTTACACCTTGCATTGAATGGCCTGAAGAGCCAAGAAATTTTCAGAATATTTGTGAAGGAATCGTACTTTTCCATGGTTTAGCACCATGGAATGCTTTGGGTTGGAATGGACCTTAAAGATTATCTTGTTCCAAGCCCTGCCATGGGCAGGGACACCTTCCACTACCCCAGGTTGCTTCAAGCCCTGTCCATCTTGGCTTTGGAGACTTCTAGGGATCCAGGGGCAGCCACAGCTTCTCTGGGTAACAAGGTTGTGGATTTTTATATATATATTACATTTACTTTATCAGGAATTTGTCGATAATTGCTCCAAGAAAAATTTGATAATCACTGGAGTCCCTTCCAACCTGGTATTCTATGATAAATTACTTGAAGGAAAGACTAAAAAGCATCTCCAAAGGCACTGAAAATACCAAAGACCCGTGAGCGCTCACCATTTCCCCATTTTCCTTTTCCTTCCAGAACAAGATCATCCTGGACCCGATGACGTTCAGCGAGGCGCGGTTCCGGCCGTCCCTGGAGGAGCGGCTGGAGAGCATCATCAGCGGGGCGGCGCTCATGGCCGACTCCTCGTGCACGCGCGACGACCGGCGCGAGCGCATCGTGGCCGAGTGCAACGCCGTGCGCCAGGCGCTGCAGGACCTGCTCTCCGAGTACATGAACAACGTAAGTCACGACCGCCGCTCGCTCTCGGGGCGCCTCAGCCTCCCTGGGGCTGCAGATGCTTTAATGTGTCTCAAAAGTAGGAGCGCGGCTTTGTGCCGAGCGTAGGGGAGGTGCTCTTTGAGTTGTTGGGCTTTTTAATGTGTTGTGAATGTTTGACAGGAGTTGGGTGTGATCAGAAGCTCAGGGGTGATGCCTTGGGAAGGCTGATCTGAAACAGAGACTGGACAGAGTTAGAAAATAAAGTAGATATTTATTGAAAGGCCTTTATGGTACACCTTGGGAAGGACAAGGGCCTGACCAAGGCTACATCCAATGTGGACTAAAAATGGTTACAAGAAAATGGACAACTGGTCACGAGGTCTCACACTCTTTATAAGTTTTGGTCTGTTTGCATATTGGGTCCCAACTGTCCAACCACAGCCTCAGGTCATGAGGTCTCATCCTTCTTGTTTCTCTCTTCAGTCCACCGTTGTTTGTGCTTTTAGGCCTGAAAGCTGTGCTTGTTGTCCTTGGTCTTCAGCAAGAAAAGGATTTGTTTTGTCTCCCTGCTCTGTGAAAAGAGCTGAGTAGCACTTAAATAAAGCTCAGAACTGCACCCCTAGGCAGCACAGAAAAACATGAAAGCTGGAGCTTAAGGCATCAATCAGGGGAGTGGTGTTGTACCTGCCAAGGAACTCCATGCCACTTGTGAATTCAGCATAAAAGTTTCTTCCTATGTAATAACTAGCAGTTCCTGTGGAAGTAGAATACTTTTTAAAATGAAAACGATGATGAGTAATGTAAATGCAAAATGGCCCCAGAATTGTTTTTTTTATTGAAGATGAATATGGGTAATTTGCAGCATGCTGTGGGATGGTCATTGTGTTTGATTTTTAGGATGTTATTCATAAGAGGTTGACTTTTTGGTGTGCATCTACAACACCTAGGNTGCAGATTAAACCACTGAAGATTTCACTTTCTGGTGGAGCTACGAAATACTCAGTTGCCATGAAAGTAGTGAGTTCAGCACTAGTGCAGTTCACACAGTCTTAAAAACAACTCTCTGGGTAGCGTTTCCAGAGGTGTTGAATTGTTCAGTGTGGTGTGAAGTGGCAGTGCATAACCTTTGTTTTGCACAGCTTGTCCCAGAGAATTCTCTCCACCGAACGTTGTGTATTAAAACTCAGATGTTCTATTGCCGTGTACTTTTGAGGATGTGGGAAAAAGACCAAAGCAACATCAACAACCTGTTTTAAAATTAAAATGTTTGCAAAAAGGTATCAAACTGAGCAGCCTCTGTTTTGCTGTTTCTTGTCTTTGGTTGCTCCCAGAGTATCAGATGGCACATTTTGATCCCATTTTGCTGGAGTCATCAGGATTATGCTGAAGAGGGTGTTTGAGAATAGGCCTTTAATATTGTTATTTTCATTGGTACTGTTACATTTCTTAGAGATGCAATTCAGTATGAATAGTGCAAACTTCAGCCCTTTAGTCACTTCATTTTACAGTTCAAACTTAAATGTTTTTCAAAGATACTGTTCCATGGAATAGAGTCACCTCAAGGAATAGCTGTTTGAATTGAAAAGCATTATTTGCTGCTTAGTTTTCCTGAAGTAATGGTTGACAGCTTCTTGTGAAAGCTTGAATGAATGTGAAGTTTTGCCGCTGTGTTATGGGTTAGAAGTTATAAAAGTGAACATTAAATACTGGGTGTTGAGGCTGTGGTGGATAAGCACTTGCTGGGTTTCTTCCTGCAAAATCTTGCTTTGTAAGAGCAATACTGGTGCAATCCATAAATGTCTTTCGAAGAAACTTTGAGAACTGATGAATGGTGACTTATATTTTTATTGTGGTGCCTCTTTTTCAGTACACTGAGTTCTGGTAATGATGTAATTTGCCCCTGGTCCAAAAACATTCTTTTTTTATTTCTGACTGCATTTACAGAGGGAGGAGAGTTTTAAATTCCTGGAGGCATTTATGACCACACTGAAGGTTGCTAATATCATTTCATCATTTTTACTTAAACACATAATGGTGTCAGCCACTGTTTTTATAGTTTTCACAGTATGGTTTTGAAACAGTCTTTTTTTTTTTTTTCTTTTTTGTGTCCTTCTTAGTCTGACTTGCACAACCCCTGTAACTTTTGTTTTTTTGCTTTATCCTATAATGTAGTCGACTTAAGATTTTTTTTTTATACCTGTTGAGTAAACATTATAAAAATTGAATATATACTTAAATTACGTAAAATGCAGTACTTCCAATTTTTCAGATCTGGTGTGGTAGTATTTGACAATCTTAATTTCCATTCTGTTGTTAGCAGTTACAAGGGATGAGATTAAGATTACGTATTCCTATGCCTAAATTTAGGGCTTTTGTACATAGGGACAGGTAAAGTAGGGGGTGTCAATTCAGTTCTTTAAGGGTAGATGACATCTTAAGATAAAAAATTCCAGGTTAAAATATTCCAATGCTTGTTTGAGCATTGACTCCTCAATCTGCCCCTCCAAGGAATCCTCCATGGGTCAGCTTGTGAGTGCCAACTCCACTTCCATATCATGTATGCTCTAGGAAAGGACAAATTGCCAGACTCCTTCCTTCATTAAATCATTTCAGCCTCCGTTGCTTAAGCTCCAGTTATAATTGTCAGAGACCAGATCAATACTGGAGATCAGATCAATACTGCCAAGAGAGTCTGAAGAGCCATTGAGATGACAACTGTTATAATCTAATATGAGCAAGGGGTAAATTAAATATCTCTAGACTTGTCTGATGTATTAATTAAGTCTCCATAGCCAGGACAGAATATCAGATCCTGAGCTTGAAAGCAGCTTCTGTTATCTAAGGATTGAATTTCATCCATTCTGCCCTGGCGGAATTTGCTTTGGTACTCAACTTACTTCCTTGAAACCTGTGGATTGATTTTCTTGGGTTCTCAATAATTCTGAGCATATTCAGGACAACAAAAGATCTCACTTGGAATGTGCTTTAAAGCTTTCATGGGTTTCAAAAGGCTAAGAGTGGATGGCACACACCAAACATGACACAATCCTAAGTCTGATGAAAGTTTAATTTGCAAAACTGGACATCTTTAACATCTGCTTGTGTGGCTTTAAACCTCTGCAATCCTGCTCTTGCTGTAGAGATTGTGAAATTAATCAGGCATTCATGTTTAGGGGTTTCTTCTGTTTGATGATAGGTGAAAAAGAATTAAGAGCTGTTATTTTTTGGGAGGGGATCATGAGTGTTGATCAAATGAGCATACAGCAAAGTAAATACTTTGTGGTGATATTTAAAAGATGCAGATGATGAAGGGCAGGGTGTTGGCAATGTGCTGTTCAGTCAATGTTAGTTCAGTCCTCCAGTTTGTAGTAGTTCCTTTTCATTCATCCACTTCTGTGATTTGGGTTCAGAGGAGTGTTTCTTACAGAACTTCAAGAGCTGAAAGAAAGGGTTATGAGTTGAAGAAGAAATAGATACTGTCAAAATTTTGGCATCCAAAAAAAACTGTGAAAAAAAAAGTTGGTAGAAAGAAGGATAAGGGAGATTTTGACTTAGATAAGTAAAGATGGTGCTGCTTCTGCAGTTGGATTATTTACTATTATAAGAGATGTATTTTGGTTTCTGCTTCCTTCTCCTCAGATAAATGTTGATTTGCTCTATTTCCTACCTGTCAAATAATGTTTTTAATTAGTCCCTAGGCTCTTTACTAGTTTTATGAATAATTATATATTTATATAGTTACTGCATTGACCAGAGTCCTGCAGTACCTAAATCCTCTGCAAAGAGATCCCTGGGACTTCTCTGCAAGAACTTCTGTGGAGATGAGAAGTAAACTGTTTCATTATTCTTTGTATATCCAGAAATATGCATATTTTCATTTGCCTTATCAGTAACTCTGACAAAATCTTTTCCCAGCATGGTATCTATTATTTCTCTCATGAACTCATCTGAACTTTAGAATCTGCTGCTTCTGGA
>VZUA01083381.1:0-11074 GCA_013401035.1 Horornis vulcanius
CTTAAAATAGCACCCCAATAAGTTGGCATAGCCCATGAAAGCAGCTTTGGGAAACCTCCAGAGCATGGGAGGGACTTTCCACACCACAAACAGATTTTCTTTTCCCGAGCAGCTATTTTGCTGTGACATTAAAGCCACAAGAGAACTGCTTTTCTTGTAAAAAGTCTCCATAGCATGGTAAGAGAGACTCCTCTCCCTAGAAGAACTGATGAAAAGCTATTTTAGAAGCGATAAACTGATCTAAGTCTCAGGTTTTGTCTCTATCCATTGTCAGTGAGAAAAAGGGGAAGATTCTGGGAAGGAGAAAAGTGTTCTGAAAGTTTTATTCTGATTCTTACTCATTTTTTTCTTTTCTTTCAGTTGTGTTTAAATAAAATTTCTCCATTTCTTTAAAGTTTAAGCTGCTTTTCTCTCTTATTATTTCTTATCTCACAGCAGAAAAAGAATAAATAATTCTAGTGGGTATTCAATCCACCACATAAATTGGTTCATTGGCTGGGAAACTGAAAAATTGATGTTTCCACCTGGTTTCAACCTGTAACTGCCACATAAACTCACTTTGCACCACTAAGTTAAGCCTGTTTTACCCTTGGATTGTTTTCTCCTGGTTATTATCTCAACTCATGAAGCCTTCATTAATTTTTCCCTCCTCTGCCCAGCTGTGGCATGGGAGAGTGACTGAGTGACCTGGCATTTGGCCAGTGTCAAACCACGACAAGCAGCAATGACCTGATAGGGAACAAGCATGCAGGAGTACACACACACCTGAACCCACTGGAAGTGGTAACAAAACCACACTGACATGTAGCAAACTGAGGTTTAAAACTCATATTTAGTAATTCAGCTGCAGAGTTAGTGGCAAAAAACAAGGTATTTGTATGCAACACTGACTACCCAAGAGATGGGACAACAGCCCTGGCAGTGAGCACAGAACAAAGGAGTGTTGAGCTGGATCCACAGGCACTGCACAATACACTGGCTGCACTTGTACAATTAGCCCATCGTGACGTGAGTCACGGATAATAAAGGGCTGTCTGTAATCCCACACAGCAGCAGCAAGGCATAAGAGGAGCTGTGGCTCTGTAGGCAGAATTCCTTAAAGAAAAATAATCAGGTCACTTGACATGTGTTTGGTATCTGTGTGGCCAAGAAAATAACTCAGCCAAACACCTGGAAACATCATGGGATTGGTAAAAACAGATGTGTGACTAACAGGAAAATCCTGCAAGCCCAGTTTCCTTTTCATTGCTTTGAAAAGTGCCCGTCATTTTCCCAATGCACTCACTGGTGCAGATAGATTCACATAAATTATTTTTCATAATCAAACTAATTTTTTTTAAATAAATGAAATTTACTACTCTCTCTGAGGGCCAGATGTGTGTGGATTAATGTGAGCAAGAAGTTTATCAGAAAATATTAGCTCAGCTTATTAGGACTTCAGTCTGAGCCAGCATATATTATCCTTTCATACATCTATGAGGATGCTTTTGTTTAGTTGCATGCTTTGTTCTTTTGTGAATCCTTACAGAGACAGATGTCATTTTGGCTAGCTTGACAGAAAACCAACAGTTCCCTCCTCTCTGCAACTCCTGTGATGGCTCAGTGGGTTGCTGCATGGTGACAGGCAGGAGGCCATGAAAAACAGAACAACAGAATTTCAGTTTCAAGTCCAGGAGTCTGCTCTAAATATCTTGAATCTCCCTGAGAGGTCTTGAGCATTGGTAGCTCTTCATAACTTGAAAGAGATTGGAAACCACTGATCTGAGGGATTTAAACACAGCAAAATCTGGAACCTGAGACCTTGTTCTCTGTCTAGGTCCTTGTATAGGTAGCTCGGCTCATTCAAGCTCATAGTCTGTTATGTAAAACTATCTTGTGAAGGAGACCGTAATTCCTTCAGCACACTGTTTTCTTTGTGCTGAAACATTTCAGGCTAATGTTTTTTGAACAATCCTACTTCCAGGAAATAAGTGATTCTATGACTAGGTTTGTCTTAATTCTCACAAGGAAACAATAATTTCATTGAACTGTAATTCAGCCATCATCCCTGTTGTCATTTGCCATTGTTTTTTAAGTTGTTCTGGTGGGATCTGTAGTAGTTACTGCTGGTGTCTAAAAATCTGAATTCACTTTTATTTTGATTCATGGAAAGACTTTTAAATGAACAAGAAAGATCAGAAAAACACTGACAAAAAATCATTGAAGTGTATTAGGCTTATCACTCACTTTGCACTTGTCAGCTAAACTGGTTTTATAGGAATTTGCTTAAATAAAGAGCATATGAGGAAGCTGATTCCTAGAAATGTCCTGTGCTAGGCATCAAGAAAATATCTGGATGTCTGGACGGTCAAACTAGAATTTTTACTGCTCAGTCGTATCAGACACGGATTAGAAGAGGATTTGGAAAGAAACATTGTTTACATTTAAGCAGGCAGTACATAATCTTCCCAGACTGTTGCTGTGCCAAGCACACTCTACTCCCATCCTATGGTGAGCAGAGACCATAACAGCTCTGGGACAAGAGAGCCTGACCTTGGGATGTCTGTATTTTCTTGGAGCTGTGGACATTTCCAAAATATATATATCCTGTATGAAACAAAAATAAAATAAAATTGCCCCCTAGAATAAGATTTCTTCAAGTCATTCACTTCAAAATAAAATGTACTATTCTGTTTTGATTTAAACTTTTTAATAATATGTATCACATCCTTCAAATGTATTCTTTTGCTTTGAATAGAAGCATTAGTGCTTTGAATCCTAATGCTTCTGAGGAAAAGTCATTTGTGAATTAGAGTGAATAGTACCATTGAGTGAGAAAGGAGCTAGGTCACTAATGGATACTTAAAAGCAACTCCACTATTTATAAATTGCCTCTGCTTGGAGATCCTATCATGTGACATGTCTTTTCTGACTGTGACAACAAATCACTCCTTTCTTTTCCTGCACATCTATGGCTTATGAGTAAAATGGCGTGGACCTACTACTGTCCCTTCCAGCCTTACCCATTCTGTGATTCTATGATTTACAGTGGTAGATCTTTTCAAGAGAAATAAATCAATTATTTTTCTTCTGAGCAGAAAAATAAAGGCTGTATCCTTTTCTATCCATGAGCCAGGAGTCCATGGCTGGGCACTCAGAGCCCATGACAAGACTTCTTCAGTGATCAACTGTGTAATCACTCTCTTGGTTTTGGGAGATGCTCCTGGTGCTGTGTGTGGTATACAGAGGTACTTTTGGAGGAGGTCACAGTTCCAGTCAGATTCTTTGATTAACAGATCTTGCATCAAACTCCAGCTTTAGTCCTTTATCACTGATTTTTTTTATGTCTGCAGTTGTAGTTCATCCAGTGTGAGCCGGCTGACTCCCTCACAGTAGAAACCTGGCTTTTTAGACTTTTTTTCCTTCCCATATGCCCCTATACTGGCCACGCTTCAGGGCTCAAAACATTATCATTATACAGAACACCTTCTCATAAGAGGGAAATTCTGGCACCCCTTCTGGTGAAGGGGGAGCTCCTTCAGCCATGTCTGTTTAGCTCTGGAAGGGTCAGCTGCTTGGCTGACTAGGACACTAGAAGACAATAGGAAAGCATGGAAGTATACACTGTGAGATGAAGAGTTGAATTATCACTCCCCAGTTACAGGCCTTTTTCTGATGTGTCATGGTCACCTCTGACATCCAGGGCAGAGGCAACTGGCTGGTGGCACACCATCAAGAAAATCGGGCCTTGCCCAACATCACATCAATCCACTGTGCCTTGTTCCAGCACTGGAAAAGTGAATTTTTGTGCCAGATGCAGGTATTGTCATTTGAAGGAGAATCCTGGTCTAGAGACTCCTCTATTTGATTTTTCTGGACTTGTACATAGATGAGACCTATCAACAACAAGGTCTCAGTGTAATTTTTGTACATCTTTGGCAGGTAAGTGCTATTGCCAGGCATCTTGTATTGGCATACAGAGCCATGGGAACTTGCAAACTGCAAGGGAAGGATCAGCAAACTGCAAAAGGCTGGAAACGTGTCTAAGTCCTTGGGTTTAAACAAGGGACAAGAGCTCTCTATTTGATTTTGTTTTTCTTGGGTAAAATGAAGAGCCTCTATTGGATCTTGCCTGACCTATTAAAGGCAAGTTCACAATACTCACGTAAGTTTATGTTATTGACTTGCTCTGCTGTAGTAGATAATATGTGGCCTCTCCAACCCTGCAAACATACCATCTGTAGCCTGGGCTCCTCATGGAAAGGGATTGAACTTTATCGACCTAGAAAAGTTTATTGACCTAGAAAATGTTTGTTTCCTGGCTTCCTAAGGAGATGTCATTGTCATCTTCTGGCCTTATCTTGTTGCTAATACTTTGCCATGATGGCTTGTAATGTGCATGTTACCTCAAAATTTCTTTATTTTTTGTCTCTTGAAGTATACCCAAAAAAAAAGGTCAGTTTTGTAATGTTCTTGCAGGAATTAATAAATTAGTGCTGTCAGAAACATCTGTGACCGCATGGCCCCCAAGACATTACTGGGGCCTTTTCCCCCAGTGTCAGTTTCACCTCCTGAAGGATTCCCACGGTAAGACATAGAAGAGGAAAGCACACAGGTAACACGAAATATAGGAAAGAAGAGAAAATGCTGGTGGATTTGTGAAACTGTACTTTTGAAGACAGTCTGTTGCAGGTGGAGTAATGCACTTCACTTGTAAGAGAGAAGACGCAATATGCATTATTGATGTAGCAAATTTCAGTGTTTAAACAAGATTTGATGGCAAGGTGCACTCGACTATTGACAGCATAGAGGGCAGAATAAGACAAAGCTGTCAGGGTGGCCCATTCATTGGGCCATGAGTTGCAGACAGGGCCCCCTGGCTTTCTAAACTCCTCAGAGAGGAGTTTAGGTGAGGCTGGATCCAATCCTAGCAGCGCAGACTTGGACAGTGGTTTATGTCTGAAGGATTATATGCACACAATCAATCCTTTGTGTCACTCAGCTGAGATGTCAAAGTTCAGCACACCATTAATCACTTACTGGGAATGTGCTGCTGCAAGGAATCCCTCACCCTCGAGGCATAACCTGGACAGACTTCCCTGCTCGGGAGGAGATGCTGGTGTGCAGCCCAGCACCCTGCAGGACAGCCCCTGGGCCCCGGGCTGCCGGCTGTTTGTGGCTTTCAGGCAGGGCTGCACAGCAGCAAGGAGTGCAGACAGCCCTGGGCTGCCAGCTTTCATCTGTGCCCCAAAGTCCAGGGTAAGCTGGGTGCAGCCATCAGCCTCCACTGGTGATTGTGGCTTCAGCTGGGGCTGGTGCTGGGGGGAGCACACCACCACATAGGTCAGGGAGAAGGATGGATTTTGAAAAAGAATGCACACAGGACCTTGAGTAGATGAACAACGTTAACGCCATGTAGGTTCAGAGATTGTGCACTATGCTGCTGTGCACTGGAAATACAGCTAGTTCAAGGCATGGTCTTCCCTCCTCTTCATAGAAGCTGGTTTCAAGCTGGTTTCATGAGAACCTGAGTATTCTGTGCTGGTGACAGGGTTTCTCACCAGCATCAGATAAACCCTGCAGCACATGGCAGGCTCTGATGATGCACACAGTGCTTGGGGGATGCTAACAGCAGGCAGATAACCCCTGGCTCTGGTGAGTGCCTGGAGATGTGCTCCATGCCCACACTGCAGCAGCTGGGTGGGTTCTGGATGAGGTCTGGTGGCAGGTGAGCAGGAGCACGAGGATGGACTGGCACTGTGTTTGTAGTGTCACCCACCATATAAAACTCCTCTTTGTGAAGAGGAAGATATCTGGCCCAGGCCAGAAGTAGACACTATGTCAGAATTCACCTGTACATCTTTTTTTAACTTTATGAATGTATTTTCTTCTGGAATTTTAGTCTTTATTAGTGTAATCACTGTTTATCCTTTGGAAGAAAATACACTCAGATAAACCTTTTACATTTCTATGATCACATATTACTTGCCAATTCAAACCCATCCTGTAAGTTCAAACTTGATAAGTTAAGTAATTTTGTGGTTTTTAAAATAAATTCTTCAGGAACTAGTTGCATAAACCCTTTAGTCATTTTCCCCTCAGTGAATATATTCTAAGCCAAAGAGTTATTGGGCCAAAGTGACATTGAACGACACCAATTAAACTCTAGATGTGACAACGTTCAAAAGTAGAGTGAAAGCTTTGGTTCAAAAGTTCTCCAAGTTGTTTCCTTTTACAGGCAGGTACTTGCTATCCATACTGGGTTTAGGGGATAAGATCTATTTTTGTTTATGTTTGTGCACTGCCATGGCAAAACAGTGAAAACTGTGAGTGGAAATGGGTTTCAGAGCCATTTCAATTGCTTTGTGGTGTCAAAGTAGATGTCAGACCTCTCTTGCTTTGGTTTTATGTTTGGAAAGAAGTGGCTGTTTTTAGGCATGTGCTTGCTTGTGATATCCTACACTCAATCTGAGAGAGGTACTGATTTCAGCTCTCAAAAACTCTTCCATATTTCTTTTAGGATAAGCCATTTTTCACAGTTGAATTCAACATTTGAAAGGATAGATTTATAGACAGTTCAAAGTGTTTCATTATGTCTCAAAAAACATTACAGTGGGAACTTAAATATTTCACGATCATACAATTTGCTGAGTTTTAGAGCTAAGGTAAGTAATTCAGGTTTCTTTTCTTCATATATGACTTTATCATCAATGCCCTTATTTAACTAAATTTGTTGAAGCCAGAAACATTATTTCTGTGAATATATTTATGCAAAATAATCTCATTTTCAGAGGTTCATTTCTCAATTTAGTAATTTTTCCTAAAAAAAAAATATATATTTAAATGTTATTAATCTAAATAATAATCTAAATGCTCATGAGCATTACTATAATAAATCAGCCCTTTAATAGGCTGCAATGAAGGAATAGATTTAAGCTTTGAGTCTCCAACAGACCATGAAATAAAAAATAAGGTTCAAATTCATTGCTGTTTTGGGTATGTTTTTATGGCATTCACCCTTGCAGTATCTAAGCATATGATTTCTACCACATGGAACTTCACAAGGGGTTTTTTTTGGTTTTTTTTTTTCCACAAACCAGAGGTTTACCACTAGTCTTAGGCAGAACCTAATATCGGGACAGGAAGGCTGTGGTCTTTCCTGAGGAGCAAGACAGAACAGGAAAACAGTTATTTACATAAAGGCAACTACTGACTGAAAAAGAGACTGGCAAGCAATCTTGCCTGTGTGCAGTGCAGGAGCTCAGCTGCTTGGTAGAAACTGTCTGCTGAGTGCCCACATAAACCTGTGCCTGGCAGTGCAAAGTGCAGACAGTTTAAATTAAAGGACTCTGAGCAATGATTAAACAAAGGTGGAAGTCTAATTGTGTGGGTGTCTGATTGTGTGG
This sequence comes from Horornis vulcanius, assembly GCA_013401035.1. NCBI lineage: Eukaryota > Metazoa > Chordata > Aves > Passeriformes > Scotocercidae > Horornis > Horornis vulcanius. The sequence continues at coordinate 7,386 of VZUA01083381.1, forward strand.
ATGACTCAGAGCAGGTGGAAGCAGCCAAGGGTGGGGAGAGTGTGAGGAGGTCTGGGCACACAGAGCAGCTTGTGAATGTGAAGAGGGGTCCAGCCAGGCTGGGTAGGCTTCCTCTGCACAGGGGACACTGAACTGTTTGTCCATCCTCAGTAATAAGCCAAGGCAGATGGTTTTGGTTTTCAAAAACAGCATGGCAGACATTGATGTGATGTGAAACATCTTTACAAAGCAGTCAGGATAGGAATCCAGGGGACAAAAATGCTGAAAAAGTAAAATGCTATTTCATATTATATGTATGAACTTCTTTGAGGTAACTCTTTGCTTCCCTCTATTCAGCTTAAAAGATCCCAGTTTAAAACAGACATCCACTGCACTGCTGAGAACAATACGATAGTTTAGAAGCATTCAGTGTTTCCTGAGATGGGAACCTCTGTTGCTGCATTAGAGAGGACTCAGATCTGGATGAGATATAAATACTCATTCTTCAAACCACAAGCCAGCTGCAGAGTGCCAAAGTGGTGAAGGAGGGTCTATAAAAAGTGACTCCCTAACTGGTCAGTACAGATTTTGTGATAATCCAGATCCCCTCTCTGGAAATGGGTGAGATTTTGTCCGTCCTGACATTCTTCTTTCTGAGCTGCAAGAGCACTGCCATCACCAGGCTGCCACCCAGCAGGCTAACTACAGCAGGCTCTGAAAATTGGCCATTGAGTAGCCTCAGGAGATTGTAATCCTAGAAATTAATAATACCAGTAAGATAAAACAAAATACCCCAAAACAAACCAAAAGTCAACAGATGCAAGCTAAGGATCCTTTCAAATATTAAAATTTAATTTTGCATAAGGCTGAACAGACTTTCACCTCATTCTAGAGGAAACACATATCAGTATTCCTAATAAAAATATTCATGCTCCTTTTTTCTTTCCCTCACATTAAAAGGTCAAGACTAGCTCTTTCTCTGTGTCCTCTTTGAGGAACATTATTAGATCATACTTCTTGATAAGAACACAATAACTAAAAGTATATTGATCGCAGCGCCTTCAACAATTTTTACCTTCAACATTTTTTCATTAGCACTCCTTCTGTTTCTATATTAGTCTTCATTCCATATTGTAAATTCAGTGATTATAAATATGTACCAGTAGTAGTTCTAAGAACATCCAAAGTACTTTATATGCAGTCCATTTATTAAATCAATGAGATTTTGTTTTGGTATGTTGCCTCTCTCTAGACCTTTTGGTGTTGTATTTAGCAATTTGAGACATTTTCTTTCATACTGTGAGCTTGTATTTGTGACACTGAGAAGTCTAACAGCTTGTATAGTGTCCTGTAAAAAAAAACCTAGGCAGGATCAACTGTTACATACTCTACCAGAAACTCAATGATGAAATAAATTCACATTAGTATGGTAGGTGTATCTAAAATTATCAGGTTTCCTCTGCTGCAGAAAGTGGTGTAACTAGTGCAGGTGATTGATGCTTCCATTTCTACCCACTGAGAAAAACTATTTTCCATCACAATTGAAACACCACATTCAGTGACATCCTTATGAATTTGGACAATAGTGATGTTATTTGGGCTTTTCTATATTCAAGATTTATTTTATGTTAAAGGAGGACCTGGTATTTTCAACCTTACAGATTAGTGTTCCTGTCAAGTATTGCTAAATTGCTGAAAGATGAAAAGAGGAAAATATTCCACTTCATAGCTAGTTCCGTGCACCAGAGTTCAAATCTATCATTTTCACATCATACTGTGCTGGTTTTGGCTGTGCTGGAGTTAACTTTCTTCAGAATGGGTGGTATATGACTATATTCTAGATTTGTGCTTGTGGTGATTGACCCTGGCTGGAAGCCAGGTGTCCACCAAAGCCTCTTCACCACTGCCTTCCTCAAGTGGACAGGGTAGAGAAACTATAATGAAAGTCTCATGAGTTGAGAAAAGGACAGGGAGAAGTCACTTACTGATCAGTCTCATGTGGAAAACAGACCTAATGGCAAAATTAATTGAATTTATTACCAATTAAATCAGAGTAGGATAATGTGAAGGGAAATAAAAACAATTTCCCCCATCCTTTCCTAGGGGTGCATGGGAAGCAGGGACAGTTGACCACAAGGATACCATTTGGTATTGTTCTCAGCATACAAAGCTGGGGGAAGAAGAAGGAAATAGCAAACATTCAGAGGGATGCTGTTTGTCTTCCCTAGTCATCAATACATGTGAGGGGGCACTGCCTTCCCAGAGAAGACGGAACACCTGCCTGCCCAAGCAAAATGCTGAATTAATTTCCTGTTTTACTTTGCTTGTATGCATGACTTTTGCCTTACATAAACAGTCTTTATCTCAATACACAAGTTTTCTAGTTTTTACTCTTCTGATTCTCTTCCCCTTCCCACCATGGGAACTAAATGTAGTATTTAGTTGTTGGCTGGATTAAATCACGACACATCCCTTTACAAATACCCACTATTTAATCATCTTGGCTTTCCACATGAGCTGTACAAGTAGGACATACTGTAATCCTCATTCTACAGATAAAGAAAATGCTAGCAAATAAATAAACCACCCCTCTGCTGAAGCTGAGGAATGAAAAAAATTACTATTAAGAACCTATTCTCAGTGGACTACCCACCTTGGGCTGTACTCTTGAGATCTGCCCATGAAGGTAGACTGGCTTGCCTGGTTCTGGGCCATGCCAGCCAAAACACCTCTTACTCTCTGGACTGGAAGAGATGTGGGATAGTGATGCCCAGAGCAGGTACAGGTGGGAAGGACCAATTGAGATACTCAGCAGTGTGGTAGTAGGGATGGGTGAACCTGCTCCGGGAGCCCTTTAGGAGAACCTAGGCTGGTCCATGACAAAAGCACTGCAGGGGCTCCTGTGACAGCTAATAATGCTGTGATGTATATGTTTTGTGGCACTTCTGAATCCATAACCATACCATGTAACTCATCCGTTAGAATCATCCCATACACAGGCATTTGGACACCATAATGGTACATGACTGACACTCTCAAGATTACTTAAATAACTAAAACCACAGAGGTTTATTTTTTTGATAAAAGGTTAAAAAGCCCCACCAAACTGGTCCTGGACAATTTGGGTTTATCAGAAGGTAGAAAGCTCATGCATGTTGGTGGCACAATTTCCCAAAGGCATCCTTGGGATGACTGGGTGGCTGCATTGCTATTTGTCTGCCTATGCATAGGTAACTGCTGAATGTTGTGGGATTTAGAATTAATAGATAAGGGATGTCTACAAAATAAGAGCATGTAGGGTTTAAGGAGGCTCAGCTATGTTAACAGATTAAAGACTATGCATGCTTGACACAATAGACCAATAAATGAAAGAAATTTGTTGTGGCTTTCCATTACACACAAAAGCAATAGGCTTCCTTTAGTGGATTAGTAAGAGCAACTAACCTTGCATGGCATTGTTGCGCTAGGGTTGAAATGTTTGCAAACTATGAAATGGGACTGTTCAAAAGTCAAGTGTACTTACAAGATATGAAGTTATGTTATGTATTAAACTAATCAGTGGTGTCACACAGTCATTCCCCCTGTGTCTGGTGATCTTAAAAGAGGAGCATTGCAAGCAAAGTGATAAACAGGAGCATTATCTGCAGTAAGTGTAGAGCAGTTATAACTAATACATACATATGTAAGTACCACCACTGGGAATAAAGGCA
>VZUA01083381.1:11182-40646 GCA_013401035.1 Horornis vulcanius
AGAGCAGTTATAACTAATACATATGTATGTAAATACCACCACTGGGAATAAAGGCAACATCTTCACAGATTTGGCTGGAGAACTGTTTTCCTCCAAAGATGTACCTGAAAGCTCTCATTCACTTAATTTCTGTTGTACAACATAGAGAAATTGCTTCCACTAGGCTTATATGATCCTTTTATGTTGCTAGAAAACAGGATGAGGTAAAGCCACCAGGCATCTGGCCATCTGCAAGCTGAGTTATCTACTGTGTGAAGGGTATGCAGGCTGTGCCTAGGGTTGGTGAGGACAGATGGGCTTTCCCACAGGGTAGTTTGTTGCATGAGGTTTAGGAAATCGTTGCAGGGGAAAGAATTCCAGCAGTGTCTCTGTTCCCAGTGATTAGGGAGGATCTTACCTGGTGAGTTTAGACTAGATGCATACTTCCCAGTAGCCTAGGTTAGATAGGACAGTATAAACTTTGAACTTGTGTTGCTTATTGCACAAACATGGACTGTTTCCTATAATAACTTCAATGGCTTACATGTGACAGCTTAGGAGGAGAAGGCTAATGATCAACAGATATTTTACTGTCTTATCTGTATGTCTAGCTAAAACTGTACTGTACTTTACATCCAAATTGAACAAGAAGAGCAATTATAAATAATAATAACATGCTGAACAGATGCAAGTCTTTCATATATATTGTGGGTTCTAGCTGAAATTTATTCAGTTCCTTAAATGCACACCATAACTTCTAGCTGGGCTTTCTTTTAAATTGATAAAAGCAAACAAAAGAAGCTCAAATGCATTCTATAAATTCTGGCCAATGGTACAAAGTAAAGTGGCTGTGGACATACATTCTAACTGGATTTCAGAAAAATTGTTGTCTTGTGGGCCAGAGCTGAAGGTTGCAGGGAAAGGCCAGTCCTTATAATTTTAATAGAGTTTTGCCCAAGACTCAGCTATAAATTTATGGATTCAGTCTCATCAACAGTCAGAAACTTGATCTACAGACAAAATTGCTGCAGTTCTCCAGGTGGTGGCACCACAGCCTTGCTTTTCTCTAAGGTAAAACAGTGGGAAGCAAACGTTTCATATTATTTGTTCTGCTTTCCAATAGGCAGATTTTTAAACTTGATTTTAAGAGTCACACTTAAATCATTAATAAAATACAAAAAATACTTCTAATCATTGTTAACTATGGTGCTTCATTTCTTTTCTTCGAGCTTTTTTAAAATATTCTGTCATTCTGGGCATAAAGACTGTTTAGCATTTCATGCACAATTTGCTCATGTTAAAAATGAAGTGACAAAGAATAGAGGCAAAGGTCTCCTACTTGCAAGGAACAGTGGATAAATATATTTGTTTCTAGTATGGGACTGCTGTTCCACTAGAAGAAACACTTGACATTTTGATGAGTGTCTCCAGGGAAAATAGGTACTAACTCCAGAACATAATTTTAATTATACTAAGGAGATCAAATTATTCAAAAGCATCCCACTGGTAAGGTGCAACATTTCCTAAAACAGTTTAGTGGAAAATGCCACATTAATCAGTTCAGTATTTCACACAAATGGCTTAATGATGGGAAGAAATGCAAAATACTGTAGTATGGAAAAAAAAAAAAAAGCAGAATGTTCATGTAAGGGAGTAGGATCATATTTCAACTTTCGCTTTCAAAATTTTTACAGAGGGGAATAACAGTGGGCAGAAGGCAGTAAGTACTGATTTTATTTTGTTGGTGTGCTGGTACCCACTGTGGCTCTGGTACCTGAGAAGCTCAGAAGCCCACAAGTTGTGCCCATGGCTTTTCACTGACTAGAAGGAGCATAAATAAAACCCACTGTTCACATGTTGGCATTTATGGTGAGATTGGAGCTCTCTTTAACAGACAAGACAGATAAAGTATCTCCAGACCCACTTTGGTTTGTCTGCCTTTACTGTTAAAGCACAAAACCACATGGATTCAGGTAGAATATTTTCTCCTCTCTTCAGAAAGGTAAAAGCCAGAAAAGGTAAAAGGTACAACAAAGGTAAAAGATACAACATTTTTTAAATGAACAAAGAAATTAACAGTATGGATTATGGCTGTGTTCACTGCACGTCTGCAATTCACAGACAGATCTGGCCATTTTTGTATTCTCATGTGCCCTCCATAGACATTTGTGATATCTCTGTTATGATGCACATTACTCATGTCTTTTGCACATTCCTGTGCCTAAACATTTTATTATCTTGTCCTTTCTCCTCATGCTCCCTCTTTCCCACCTTTATCCCCAAATCATCAGAAAAGAGTTTGCATAGCTGGTTCAACCAACATGAAGTGAAATGAAGTTGCCAGTCAAACCATTAGCCTTTATAAAACATCAGAGCATAGCTGCAATTTTTCTGAAGCAGTGACACACAAAGATCTCTCTGCACAGAATGTTCTTAGCAGCAATGTCCTTAGTGGCACAAGTGACCCATGTGTGGGTGAACGCATTCAGTTAAGAGAAGTGAGGAGTCACTAAAATTTTTGGCCACATCTCTTTTTCTGTTCTTCTTCAAACAGAGGGGAGGGAGTGCAGTCATGGGGCTTTTTGAGTGATGATATTGACAGAGATGACAAATACAGAAAAACAGAAGGCTGCTGGAGGTCCTCTCTTGACTTACTGCCATTGAGATACAACCAGATTTTGCTGTCAGCATTTTGCTAATGTACACATTCTGGGACAATGCCAAGAAGTTCATAAAGTGGTATGTAACTGGCAACATGGATTTGCCAATAGATCATGTCAGATGAGTCTAATTTGGTGATTCAATGACAGTGTAAATAGCTTTGTGGCAAAGGGATAGAGAGGTAATATTTGGCTTTAGTGTGTTTATTTGCACTGTCCCTGTGGTATGATCATAGGCAGACTCGTGTAATGCTGTCTGGGGGAAACTACCAAAACCCATGACACAGATCTTGGGAAAACCAACCACAGGGAATAGCTGTCACTGGTTCATCTCCAGCTTGGTCACACATATTGAGCATGAAGCCCATGTTATGGGCTTCAGTCTTGTGTTGCCTGCAATTGGATAAAGACTTGGTTGAAAAAGGAAAGAGGATGCCTGACATATGTTCAGCTGGGAAGGATTGAAACTGTTTTAGATAACAGGGGTGGCATTCAAAAGGATCTCAGTGAAAATGAGACCTAAATGAGTTTAAATGGACTGAAATAAATAGGCTGTGATTCAATGAGGATGAATGAAAATCTCTACCCATTGACTGAAAAAATTAACTGCAGTGTTGTGAGGGAGCTGGGCAATGAAACAGGCAGCAGTAGCACAGATAAGAATTGTCAGCTTTTAGCAGGTAAAAAAAGCAAAACAAAACAAACACTAATAAAGCATGTCATGATGCTGTAGAGCACTTGAAGCAATCCTTTCTTTCTGCCTAAACCTCAGCTGACTTTCACTTCTACATGATTCACATAAAGATATAGACTGAGAGAAGTATTTCTCAGTCTGCAAAACCAAATGCAAAAGCAGAAGCAGTACTGAGACTTTACACTACTAGGACTCCCACAGTCTGAAATGTGTTGTAGAATATAACTGCATGCTCTCAAATAGTTGAAATCATTAGGGCTGACTTGAGAAGAAATGGAGGCAAAAGTGTTGTAGATTTTCTAGCAAGATTAGTGGAGGTAAACATGTTTGGGTTTGTTTAGGCAACGATTACAATCAAAAACCTGTGAAAAGTATGGTCTTTGGGAAATGTTACACATATGTAAATAGTAGAGTTGTGGTGACAATCAGAATTGGAAGCTGAACTAATAGTAGAAAGACCCCTGCACTTGTGAACATGCAATATTATTCAGCAGTGTCCAGCAGGAGGTACTAGAAGCCCAATGTACACAAGTCTGTTACTGCCATCCTTCAGTGTCTCAGTAGGGAGCAGTCCCATTTTCTTGGTTAGTGAGAAAGATAATACATACATCCATCTTTCTCTAGCTTTTAAGATGCTGTGAAAAAAAATGTTAAAAATAAACAAAAACAGCCCCAACACAAACCTGTTTGTTTCTTTTGTAATCACAATGTTTACAAATTCTGTAATACCTAGTAGGTTCTTTTACGTGTCTGAATCGATGCATGCATCTTTAAATAGAGATAAACTACCTAATTTCTCTGGTTTAGTCCCCACTCCTTTCTCATAATTTCTGGAATTTCTAGTTCATTGTTGAAAAAGAGTGTAGGGCTCCTTTTCGAAGGGAGGAGACCACGCACACCAACATCACAATTCAGAAGACAAACTGTGCCTGTAGGATGTAGGAGCTGATGGGACATGTTACTGCTATCAGCATTAGACAATTCTCTCACACCAGAGTTAGTGCTGTGGTTGCTGAGTCGCCAGTGTGTCATACAAAACATCATTTCAGACGCCTCTTTGGAGGCGAAGACATGGTCACTTCTGTCAAAAGCAGAATAGCCTTGGTGTGTCTGAACCCTAATAAAGATTGAGTCAAACAACAGAGGTGGGTCAGAAGGGTCTTGCACTGCACGCTTAGAGGCACACGACCATTGCCTTTCCATCTGTTTCCTTCCTCTTCTTCCTGATTTTGCTCTTCAGTTCTGCAGCTGGGAGTGTTGGAAGCCATTCCTTCCTTTGCCACTTGCCACTTGTCACTTATTTTCTAGAGTATAATTTTTGAGGATAATACCTAGTTTGGTCTTATTTCCGCTGTCTTCATAACTCCAATTACTGTTGGCTTTAGTACTGTAGCTGCTTCTTCAGTGCCAAAAAAATGTAAGAAAGATGTTTTGAAAGGACATTCCAGAATTGGAGGAATCAGTGTTTTGCCTTTTTCTTCCTCTTCTCTTTTTTAATACTGCCCTTCAAACCTTTTCTTCAAACATTCTTTCAGTGTCTAGAAAAGAAACCCTCACTTTTATCCTTAAAAAATTATAAAAAGAACAAAAATCAACTTCCCGACAGCTGTGAGCTGTTGCAGGTTTCTCTGGTATTGAGTGTTGTCTGGGTTGAGCCATGCTGGCACTGGGTGTCCCCTGGATGGTTCCTCTGTGGGACTATAACTCCAGCCACAACCAGAGTTGTTACTTCTTTGTGCAGCTTTATGGCCTGGAGACTTGCTGCACCTCAAGGATTATACATCTTATCCTTCAGCTTATTTTCTGGGCACTTGAAAACAAAAGGTTTCATTTCTTTTTTATTTCAGCCACTTCTAATGTGCTCAAATGCACATTGTGGTTATGAACCCTTCAGAGCACTAAAAATCTATTTCATGGTAACACAATTTTTTCTAAAGCTTTTCAGCTGAAACTCCGCACATATCTCCCTAGTCTTGACATTAAGCATTCCAGCTTACTCTAATTATTCCTGTGGGTACCAATAGGCAGCTACACAGTTGCCACCAATGGTGCTTGGCTGCCACTGCTTTTTCTTGGTTATTAAATTCAAAATCTCACATGAGGAAAAGTAGTCATTCTTTCTTTTGAAAGTGTTGACAGTCGGAGGTTTAGCCACTGCAGCTACTTTGTAATGAGTATGTCTACCTCCTGTCACTTCAAATAGTGACCTAAACTCTCCTGTCAGTTTTCTTTGGAAAGCTCCCCAGATTTTTCCAAGCTGACATCTCTTTAGGAGAGAGCAGACTTTCCTCCACATTTTCTTTTCATGAATCCCAGCTGGATAAAATCTATGAGGGTACTTAAGACAGAATATTGACAGGACTGATGGGAAATGAAAGCAAAATCAGATCTGAGAAAGGATGCTTTGGACAGCTCAGTCTCTCACTTTAGTATAATCTTGTAACACAACACTTGGTGTGATACTACTTCAGAATTACACCATGAAACCTGAGGATTTCACCTGGCCTCTGCAAGCAGACATCACCAGAACAACAGAAAAATGCGAAGGTGTTTTTTTTATGCTGGATCTGAATTACAATTAGAGCTTTTATTGATTCAGCTGCCATTAAGGATTGCAGGGAAGACAGCAGACAAGAGGTAGAAAGATGGAGAGGAAATGGTGAGGGGGAAAGAAAAAGAGGGTGACAGAGTGTAATGGTTTTGGTTTGAAACTGGGCAGAAGCACCAAATTATGTAATGGTTTCACATCTGCTAATTTTTACTTTTCCCGGCCAATGCACCAATTATATTATGGTTTCAGTGTTTGCTATTTTTAGATATGACTAGGAGAACACAAAAATCAAAACAGGCTTACCTTAAATATACAAAAATAGTTTATTCACATACACTAAAAGAATGAAAATAAGAAAAGAAAAAAAAAAAGAAACTTCCAAAACAACTCTTTCTCCCACCACAAAAATATTAACCTTCTTACAAACAATGTAAAGAGGCAAAACACAGAACTTCACGTCAGTACCACTTATAAAATAGTCTTTCATTCAGTCTTTGGGAGAGAGATGTCTCTTCTGTTTTGTTCTGGTAACTTTCTACAACAGAAACAGTCTGCTTGTGGCTTCCAACTCTCAAAAGCAGCCTGCCTGGGAAACTTCTGCAGTTGTAACCTCCCATGTCACAAAGCCTGTTCCTGTGACTACATATGGGCGTAGACTTACATATTGAGGTGTCACTTTTTAAAGATGAGCAGCTTCAAAGGCAAAGAGTTCTTCATCACAGGGAACAGACATATTTTCTTACTTCTTCACTAGAGTAGGGGGCTTCTCATCTTTCTCTGTTCAAACATCTCATGGGATCACTAGATCACAACTTCTAATTCAATACTCACTCATTAAAATCACAGATATCTTTGCTCACAAATCCACAAACCATCTCCCCACTTCTTGTTGTCCACGATTTAAAGGATTATTCTGGCATATTCATATTACAGTTGACGCACTACCGACACACAGAATGACATGGACAGATGTCCAAGTGCAAAAAAGCTAGATTTAATTTTCTACTTCAATATTTATATAATTTTGAAAATGAGACCAGATTGGATGAAGGGGTTTAACCTCCTCAACCATACTGGTCAAAGTCACAGTCCATCCGTTTCTCCTCCCAAAGAGAAGAACGTAAAGAATAGAGACAATTACGGAAACATTGCTTTGTTTACATGAAAATCTGTGAGAAACTTTACTACAAGAATGCAAAATCGGAAGGCTGAAAAAACAGAGCAACAACAGTCTGTTACCACAACACATAGGAGATTTCAGCCTAGAACTAAGGCAACTTGTTGTCTTTTCCACCTAAGAGGTTACTCTTCTTTTACTTTGAGATCTCTATATTGTCCATATACATATTTCTAATTTGGCTTTTATTCTCTATCTCTGAGAAGAGTTAGAGTTTTAAAACAGGTTTCAAGCTGTGTCAGGAAAGAGTTAACATTCCTGCCCAGGGCTTGCAGATGGCCATGTGATCACTGCCAGCGGCAGCTGCGAAGATCTCAAAGCCATGCCTGTGGGGGAAGGCTCAGAAAGGCAGCCAGGATCTCAGTTGTTACATGCTCTGATGGATGCCTTTCCCCTGCCACCCCTCGGTCTTGGTCTCAGTCTGGGGTGGCTCAACTCAGGGATGCTCCCAGAGGTCCGGGAAGAGGGGAGGGAACATCTCCTCCCAGCCCTGGCCTGGGAGCAAGCAGCTGCCAGGGCTTTTCCTCCCCTCTCCCCCGCTGGCAGCCAGGGTAGAGGGGCTCAGCCGGCCGGGCCTGTCCGCCGTGGGGCAGCGGCTCCCGGAGGCCCGGCCCGGCCCGGCCCGGCCGGCACTGGGTGTTACCCCGGCTGCCACACGGTGTCACCTGGTGGCTCACCGGGACAAAGGAGGGCGGCTCGGATACAGTCTCAGCTTTATATGGGTATTACCAAAAGTGGCATTCTGTTTTCTCAGTGGTCAAACCACATGCCAGTAGCCAAGAACTGGCCCCTAATAGGTTTCTGGCCTTTCTAAAGAAATTTAAGGTCCTGACAGGGCGATAGTCTTCTTTCAGCCAAAAACTGTGTTAACCCACAACAGACAGAAACATATGAAGTAGAAAAAATATCACGACTCTGTAGATTCCAACAACATCCTGTTGGTCCTCCTCAAGTCTTCTCAGTGATTGTAGCCTTGTAGTTGTAGACTATATCCATCAAATGGTGAGGGGAAAAGTCTGCAAAACACCATGTTCATGGTTTTTTTTATGCTGAGGTTAGGTGGGAATGCACCTGTGCCTCCCCTGGATGAGGGAATACTGGATCACTGGACACTTGGTGCATCTTTTGTGTCTTCCTAGACACTGCTGCTGCCTCTGAAGTTAGTGTAGCTGAATCAATCATGGCCCATGAGCCAAGGTGATTCCTTCATCCTACCAGTGAGTGCCTCAGTTCTCAGGAGAGGAGTTTTCATAGCTGAGTCATCATGTGAGAGAGGAAATTGGCATGTGTCCTAGGGTGACTTTATGATGCTTGTATCCCCAGTCATCCATTCTGTTTGTGCTGTATATTGAGTTCTGTACCTTTCAGACTGATTCTGAGAGTGAACCAGGGAGAGAAGAAGCGCAGAGTTTGTTTTGAGGAACAGCCTGACTCCCACACATTCTCTGCTCCGGACTTCTGTTCGTCAGAGGCACGGACAGCGGTGGGACAGAGATCTTTTTGCTTTTAGTTAGTTTTAGCTAGCTGAGGTAGAAAGTTCCCTGGATTGTTTTTTCCTTCTCTTCTTGGGACTGTTTAAATCTACTCTGGACTGAAAACCCAGAGGAGCACCAAGGGCTCGCACCTGCGGCCCACCGGGCCTGGACCTCCGGAGGGACTGGGACTGACCAGAGACTGAGTGAGCTGAGCTGCACCCACGGCAAGGACTGCCTCAGTTTGCCATCTCCCTTCGGAGTGGCGAGAGGTTTTATTGTTTCATTGTTCATTTTGTATTTTCACAGTATCCATTCTTGTGCTTGTAGGTATTTTGTCTGTTAAATAAATAGTTTTATTCCACTTTTCTCTGAGGAAGTTTTTCCCAGACTGGCTGGGGGGAGGGGCTGTTGGAGTTTGCTTTCCAGAGGAATCCCCCCTGCGGAGTTTCCTCCCAAATTTGCCCTAAACCAAGACAGCATGATAGGTAGGATTTATCTCACCTGGAAGCATTTGCTTCTTATCAGCCTTTTCCCTTATCTGGAAGTGCAGTTTGTAGGCTCAGGCGCTTCTGCACCCAGGAGTATCACTAGTATCACTAGCATCACTAGTAAAGCACCCAGCCAGTTTGAACCTTTAGCACCAATAGTCCAATCCCTTACAGCGCCTGTGATTACTGCAAGTGGTCAAATATTTGAGTCATTAATCACCAGCAGTCCAGTCTCTCACAGTACCTGAGGTCTCTACCAGGCTTTCTGACACCAGGCAAACAGTATATCCAGTCTCTCTGGCCATGGTGCTTCTGATCTCCTAGCCTGAGTTTGCCAGTGAACTGGATAAAATGCAAAACCGCATAAACCCCCATGAATGAACAAACCAAACACTCTCACCTGCCAGTAATGTGCCTTTTCTGCAGATCTGCCGGACAGAATATACTGTCTTTAGGACTGAAACTTCCCTATGGTTCATTGTGCACTTACTGAGGGCAGGAGGTGATATTGGAAGGCAAGTAATAACAAAAATCTCCCTCATGTCAAGGAGAAAACCTTCAAGGACAAGGTCATCTGGGAGGAGGTGCCACCAAGAGGACACCAAGGTTGATAAGCAGCTATTGCACACAGGCTTTTATTTTAAAAGAGAATAAAGAGAATAAAGAGAAATTTTAAAAGAGAATAAAAGAGAATAAAGAGAGCACAAGAAAGCTGATCCAGGCAGAGAGGCCTGTGTGATTTTTTTCTTTTTTAATACTCCATTTTAATGTTTATGAAGCAAATGCTTAAACAAGCACTGCTGGTGTTGTCAGTAATACTGTAACATTTGCCTTGAGCTCCTTTGTTGCTCAGGGAACATGTCAGATTTTCAGTACATTTAGCCTCACCATTTCCTTCGCAAATCGCTGCTACAGAATTGTGCAACCACACCAGTTTTACTAGAAATGAAATGCTGAGAAAATGAAATTTCTCCACTGCTGTTTCAGATGTTCTGCAGTGCAATCTTTTTATTAATTTGGTTCAGCAAAAAATCTAAGCTATAAAACCATGGTATTCCTGTAAGATTAAATAATAAAGACCAGCAGTGAGATACAAAAAATTCAATGTTTGTACTTTTGTGGATTCTAGTGCAAGGTTGTGTCAACAGAATATTTTTCAGAATATAAGCACACAATATTATCAAGGAGGATAACAGGAGATAAATGTAAGAGACAAAATCCACTGAAGACCTCAGAGATTTCACAAGTTGGTGTTTGAACTAAAATTAAATGCCCTGTGTTATATGAAATGCCTTTGGTCAAGGTATTTCTTGCTATAAATATTTTATGTTGGGTAGTAATGACCAGCTCTATTTTTAAGGCATATGCAGTGACCTCCAAGGCAGACAGTGGAAGGAAGCTGGTTGCACTGATTGAAATGCTGTTGCTGAATTCCAGATGAGGGACACAGACATCTCATCCAGCTGTCCCTGCCTAATCCAGCAACTAGAAATAATGCTATGTGGATGCAACATATTTTACCCAATGAGAATTTAATTCCATGTGTTTCTTTTTCAAGGGTCAAAGAGCTCAAGGGAGAAGAAAATGAAAGAGGAAGCTTATTTTCTTCCTTGTGTGGAACTGAGAACAGGAAGAAATTCTAATGAACTTTACCAGAGGCCTCAGAGCAGAGTAACAGTCATGGACAAAAGTATTCCTATGTCACAGCAGTTCTGCAATGAGATGAGTAATTTGGAGACACTTGATTTTTTTCTTGTCTTACTGAAATGGAGGTGCCTTTATGTATTTCACTGTTGTTCAAAATTTGATTTGGAAGGCACAAGGAAACAAAGGTGGTGAGTGACAATGTAAATCCTTCAGGTAGGTAAACGTGTGTAGCAAAGGAAATAGCAGAGTTAAGGTTTTGTTTACAGTGTTTTAGAAATCCATTTGAATTTTTCCAATGTCTTCTAAGGAATAAGAATTTTGCCCTTCCTCACAGCATGTTCAAGCATCTTGGTAGTAGAAAACTCAGCGGTTATTTTTGAGTATGATTTTATGTGATTTTGATGATGCAGGAAAGCTTGCACAACGTTAGGCTTATTTTAAAATTCTCACATTTTGAAATGAAGTGTAGATTACTGTATGAGAGGATCACTGTAGTAACATGTCATAGTCTCTATTCTATAAAACTCAAAGCTTGAATTCAGACAAATATACATGATGAAATTTGGCCTGCCATGCAACTAATTAAGCCAATTAGATACTGTCTCCTTGATCATTATTCTGTTAATTGGCCTATAGTAATGGCTTTTATGTAACAGAGAAAGCAATTTTGAAGTAATAAATTTGCTGTAAGTTATCTGAATGCTTAGGTGTAGACTCAATCCATATATGTCCTTTCAATACTGTGGATCATGTTTTTCCATAAAACCATTATAAACATTCAAGAACTAAATTTGGAACAATATGTTAGTAAATTACTTTCTTTCTTTAAAAAACATTTGTATTACAATATTTGTTATCATAAAGAACAATAATGTCTGTTGGCAAAATTTCGGCTTTGAAATTTTTGTCTTTCCTGACTTTTTTACAGCTTTTCCAGTCTTATTCCACTGTGAGATACATTTGCCTTTCTACTATTATATAATGCTTCTTCAGCTTAATTTTTATCTCAAATACACTATAATAGTTTTGCAATTTCTTTGTTGACTGAACAGGAGAAAATGGAGGAAAGTAGTAATTAAGAGTAAAACAAACTCTGGTATGTCCTCCTTTTTCCTGCTAATTTCTTTCTAGGTCACCACCTCTTTTTATTTCTTTTCATAAAACAGCACACAAGTGCTCCCACCCATAGAAAAGCAAATTACTGGAAAGCGGTTTCCAAGACACATATTTTCTCCCTTATGCCTCTGCTGATGTCAGCAATAAATTTGCCTGGAATTGAAGCTTCTTTTCTCTGTAAATGAACAGGTGTTTTGCTGTTGAGTTCAGCAAGATCCATTGCCTAGCTCTGCCTTTTCCATGTCTCATATTCTGAATTATTACTCTGAACACTGGACTACTAAGAAAGCAGAACCATGTGTACATAACTAGGGAACCTCCTGCTTTAATAAGGCTCTTTCTGGAATGTCAAAGTTCAAGCCTCCCAGTGTCAGAGCATTCCAGAAACACTTCTTGGTCTGAGCTTAGTCTTAGTCCCTTCCATGGCAAGGCTGGATCTCTTTATCATCATCTTTAGCTCTTCACACACTGATTCTGTAGCCATGGGTAAACACATCATCTTGCATATTAGGTGTTTTTTGCATCACTAATCTTCACAAAGTTATTTATTTATGAAGTGACATGTCTGATTCACTTGAAAGTTCCTTTTACAGCTGGGCAATTTTGGGGAAGGTAAGGAAGAGTACTAGCTGATGACAAAGGCAGTAAGGAGAAAAGGGGCACTGTAAGACAACAGAAAGAGTTTAAGCAAATTAACCATTAATTTACAATCCTACAGCTCAGTAGAAGACCTTCCAAATGGTCAATGTGTTGACATCTTCAAGCTGAATATCTCTGAAAACTCCTTAATAGATAATTATGGTACTCAAAATTGTTCCCTACTGTTGAAATTATATTACAGAAGCTGAAAGAATAAGGACACTTTCTGCAAAGAGTGAATTCAAATAATGTAGACTACAATATTTCTTATTGTAGTTGTCAAATTATATACAGTAATTAAACTGTCAATGAGTGAGAGTCATGGAAAGTTTTAAAATATGATCAAGCTACCAGTGAAGCACATCAGTCTCCAAAAGACTTTAACAGAAAGCAAAAATGGTAGACACTGCTACTTGACCATGTTGAACAATGGGGGATGCCTCAGGAATGAGGGCTCTGGCCCTGGCAGGTCCAGTCTACAATTCTGCCAGCAGGAACAAGAACATGAGGATTACAGGTAGTGGTGCAACAAATGCATTTATAAAGGCTTTTTGAAAATATGAGTGCAGCACCTGTGTGCACCACTTTGTGCTTAAAAATGGACAAGCATAAAGTGTACAATGTCAGCAGAAAGCAAGCTTTACAAAGTGCTTGTTCAGTGCTTCACAGTCCCCCTGCCACTAGCTGACACCTTACTGAAAGAGTGCACCCTGCCTAGCACAGTGAAGATTCTACTCTTATATTCAGCTTTAGCCCTCATTCTGTCATTCTGCCTCTGACTAAGGTCTGTATCAACCACCTCACAGAGAAATACCTCATTCCCTACCTTTATCTTTCTACTCTTTCTGATGTTTCTGAGTACACTCCACACCTGAAGCTCTTACTGACCTTCTTTGCTGTGCTGCTCTCTTCTCTTCATCCTCCTCTTCTGTTCATCCTCCCTAACACCAGTTCAAAATTTCTTTTAGGTAATTTCCCCCCTTTTCTCCTTTGAAGAACATTTCTTGGTCCCTGTCTACTCTATGATCTTTCCTTTGATGATATCCTCTGCCTAACATGTTTGAATTACTGTATTTAACCTTAAAAAAATAAGCAACTATTTAAAACTATTCTGTCACCCATAAGTGATCCTTTGATCAAATAAATATGTCTCTTTTCTTTTCTTTACATATCTGATGATTAGCTTAAAATTAACTTGGCCAAAACTGAGCTCCTTTTAATCTTTTGCCAACTTCCATGCTTTTCTTAAACACCAGTCTCACCAATATTTTTTTCTGTTACTCTGGTTCACAGTTGAACTGCAATTTGTAACGCTTCTTTCTCACTTTCCCTGCATACCTACCTTCAGCCATGTTTATCCTCCCAGCACTTTCTAGGCTCCAGTCCTGCCTATCTGCTCTTTTTATTCAACAATTTCAGTCAGATCATTATTATCTCTTGGATATATTACCCTTCTTCTGCCTTTTCCCAAAGTTGGCATAATGCTTCAGCACTCAAAGAACAGATGAACTCATTTTCCACAGCTGCGGTAAATATTTTTATTATCCTACCATTCACCATTATATGGAGGTTCTTTTTTAAAGTTCCTTTTTGACAGCTGCCTTATATTCATTACGTTAGTGATGATTTCTTTGAAAATCCAATTTCCCAATAATACACAAATAGCTTTACTTTCTTGCCCCCTACTGCTCCTTGCACTCAAACTGCTGCCTTAAATTAAAGAGGAAAGCATAGCAGATACATGGATCAAGATCTGATCCAGTCAAATAAAAAAAAAAAACCAGAAAAAAATAACAAAATAACAAAATAACTTGAAATGGCTGTATGGGGTTATAAGGTTATTTTATTTACCAAGGGATATAAGGTTTATTTATTTTAGATGTTTCAAATTTTCAGAGTGATGAGTTTGTAGGCAAGGTTTTATTACTTCCTTATAAAGGCTGTATATTCTCCCACTCTCTGATGTGCCCTCACATGTTTAACTTCCAAACATTTCACAACACAATCAACTGTGTGACTATTGATAAATAGACATTCAATTTTATTGAAAGTGGGTTTTGAGTTAAAACAGGGTGGCACAATTTGTGTCTGACTGTTAAAACTGTGATAATAATAAAGAGACAGGGTCTGAGGATGAATTGCTGCTGCTTTAGTTAGGTTTTTGGTATCCCTGCTGTTGCTGTACAGTTAAAAGTACGTCAAGAATATTTGGAGTGTTTTCTGAATAAACACATTCAGGTAAATAGGGATTCTCACTCTTATTAATACAGTCTCTTCTGGTTTGTAATACGGTCTCTTTTGGTTTCTAATAGACTGAAGCAACAAGCAGGGGAAAAAAAGGGAAAGACAACCCCTTCTTTGAAGGGTTTATACCCTCAAGGTAAGAAAAGATATGGCAGTTCAAACAAACAAAAAGAGGCTGAGGAGATAACGGATAGCTAGAGGTCTTCAGTAGTCACACAGCCAGTTTTTGAAAAGGCTGATGATTATACCAGATAAAGGGCTTTTATGATGCTGTTAGCAGAAAAAAAAGAACATGCTAAACATAGCTCTTTTAGTTTATCACTGCCCAATTCAGAATAAGGAAGCTGTGTTTAAAGGTCATCATGCTATGTGATCACAGGGGAAGATTTGAAGGAATATCACCATGGATTTGGGTAAAACTGCTCTTTGAAATGTTATCTCAGACCCTTTCTCCTCACATGCTTTTTATCACACTTACATATCCTCCTTCCTCTGAGATTGTCATATTTACCAATTTCTCATAAGCAGCAGCTGTATCCCTCTTCACATCTCCACAGCCCTTAACACAACGGAGGCCTAAGTAAGGTATATCCTGTGGTTACTAGGAAAACTATCATCACACCTATTCTGCATTTCTGTGCCCTTTGTTTTGCTTGCACAGTTTAAGAAGAAATAAAATCATCAACAGTCAGAGCACTGAGATCTTTAAACCCCTGTCTGTATATCCCTCATGCACAATGAATGGGACAGAAGCTGACAGATAGGTTGCATCTGGCCATACAAGATGACCAAGACCAAGGTTTTTTAGTAACTCAGATAGACTTAATACTTGTTCCTACCTTGACCCTGTAGGTCATGCAAACCTTCATATTGGCACCATTGCACCCTGTTGTGGTATAGGAGTGGTACTCCCCAGTTTAGTGCTCCCACTGAGACTCTCCAAACCACGTGTCATTTGCTTGCCCCCTTCTCCTCTCCTTCTCCTCTCTCTGTAGAGGGCTGGAGATGAGAATTGGAGGCACAAAAAGTAAAGATCATGGGTTGGGATAAAATTAGTTTATTGGAAAGGGCACTGCACACTGGACACCACATCCCATGCACCACACAGTGCGCACCTGTGCTGAACACAACACATGCTGCTCCCAGCACACCTGTGCCATGCTCTGCCTGCCCTCCCTGTAACACCTGTCTCAAAGGGTAACAATGCATGACTACCTTCAATCAAGTTCTTCACAATGTTAAACCCCTTGACTTCAAAAATCTAAATCACATTCACTTTGTCTATGATATCCTTTTCTATCTAAGAGGTTGGAAACAAATTCTGTGAAGTACACCACTGACACCTTCACTGTGTCTTGGATCACAGGCTTTCAGCAGAGAGCTCCTGGCTCTACAGAACAAGCAGATTTTGTTTCCAGCTGATGGTTGTTACCTTAGGGAGATGACTGGCTGCTGGGAACGTGTGCTTGGTCCATGAGCTGATCATGGCAGCCCAGTCTCATTTTCTTCTGTTTTACTGTGTTTCTGCTTCCACTTCAGCTCAGCAGGCTGTCGAGGTTTTCCTGAGCCAAATGATCCAGAAGAGGGAAATTGTGACTTCTGACAGTCTGTATTGTACCAAAAACTAAACAGATTTCCTGGGGTGAAAGTAGATGGTCTTTGTAACCCAGGGCTTTCTCCCCAGTCAATAATGTGATGCCTGTAACAGTGTAAATGGCTCAGAAACAGGAAATTATTGAAGTTAATGAATAAACAAATTGAATAATATAGTCAGGGAGCCAGAACATTAGAGCTAATCTAGACAATCTCAACAGTAGATCAAACAACTCATGGTTTGGCTAATTAATATTATCCTAGTCAAGAATACAAGAACCCTCAGACATTGGACAATTAGCTGCATTCCTTCATCAATTACTAGATGGTGCACCAGCACTGTATTGAGGATAAAAATCTAAACAGAGCAGAATCCTTTACTAGATATTTGCAAGCCATTTTAGAGGAAGCAATTGATCTCTTTCCCAATACGAAACATATACTACTTCATCAAGTCAACGTATTTCTGGGGAGTATGGCTACCTGAAAAGTTATTTCAGACGGAAAATGTAAAAAATATTTTAAATAGTAAGAAAGTGATAATTGGTTGAGTGCTAGTTATGAACAATTATTACATCACTATGAGAGTATTTATTCTGTTTTCTTTTACATTACTAATGTGGAGGAAAGAACATGTAGTCTGCAGAGAGAAAGGAGGAGTCTGTATTTCAAAGGTTAAGAGATTCTAAATGTTTGAAGGAAGTAATCCCATTACCGACCTGCATTCTGTAGATAAGTGCTACTATTATGTAAAGGGGGAAAACTTAGAGCTAAATATACTCATACAGAAGTTATGCAGTAAATACTGGGATGAATGTAAATCTATAGGATTTACCAGATGTACTGAGTGGCTTACTGAAAGAGTCTCTCTTCTCCTTCAACTGCCTCACTGTTTTGGAAATTTTTTAATGTATTTTGCTGCTTTTGTGCTTACAGAAGTGCACTCTTCATTGTAGCTTGCCCTTATCAAATGTGCTTTTTTAAATGGAAGTCTCTTTAATGGAAGACAGATAATTTCAATCCTCTAAGGTCATGCTGCTCTTCTCAAAGGTCACAACATATGCTGAATTTAGGCTATTTTTCTTCATCTAGTTATTACCTTTTAAGAAAGACTT
Organism: Horornis vulcanius; assembly: GCA_013401035.1. NCBI lineage: Eukaryota > Metazoa > Chordata > Aves > Passeriformes > Scotocercidae > Horornis > Horornis vulcanius. Next base: position 28,561 of record VZUA01083381.1, read on the forward strand.
GTAATTGTCAACATGTTCCTACAGAAGTACCATATATTACTTAAAAAGTAATAGTCTGCAAGAAATTTAATTTTATAGATAGTTTACGAAGTGTAATCTCTCTCTTCTTAGAGATAGGTTAGAAAAAGTTTTGTTCTTTCTCACATTGATAACAAGTGGCTTGTAGTAAACACCTTAATACTAACAAGTCAGCAATTAACAGCTTCACAAAATATACCTGGCTTTTCTGAAAGCTACAAAAACAAAGACTGGTGGGCAAACAGAGATTAAAGCCCTCAAAAGAACATAAACAAATCTAGAGCTGTTTAAAGCAAAATTTGTGTGGCTGGAGAGGACTGCTTAGGAGCCAGCAGTACTTGCACTGCTCACGTTCTTGGGGAATGTTCTCCTCAGTCATGGCCTTTGCCAAGAATATGAAGGCTTAAGAGCATTTCCTGTTTGTTAAGTTTTGGGCTGTTGGTTTGTTTGATTTTGCTTTACTTTGGTTGGGTTTTTTGTGTGTGGGTTTTGTTTGTTTGTTTGTTTGTTTGTTTTGTTTTGTTTTGTTTGGTTTTTGTTTTAATTATCTCTCTCTTGCATTTCTTTATTCATTTCCATGAAAGTCCTTATGCCCACCCCCAAGGACTCAAGTGGAAAATAGAAATTCCAGGTCCAATATTAAGTAATATAACTAATCTAATAACAAAGATATAAGTAATTTATAGTATTTAATACTGATTTATGAAGGCTTTTATATCTCACACTTGAGAAAGACCTAATGAATTCGTATCTAGAATCTCTTGCAATGTGTCATAATGTGATAGGATGTGGTTAGGATTCTTCCAGGATTTCAAATTTTAATTGGTCTGCAAGGCCCAATATAATCCCTCTTATCAATTCCCACAAATATGTAAACTAAAATGTCTAGATAGAGAAGATTTCACTGGATTTAAACTCTAAATCATTCAAAAAGGTGTTTCTCCATTTTGTCCTAGTTTATATTTCTAAGCAATATTCTCCTGAAACCCAAAAATGTGCACATAGAATCTATCCAGAACAGAAGTCAAAAATACAAGTAATTTCTAAGGTGTTTATGTATATATATATATACTAGTTTAAAACCAGCTTTGAAAAACAGTTCTTTTCTTAAGGACATGGGTATTTCAGAAACAAGCAGATTTCTATAAGTTTCTGGATCTTGACATCATGGAATTTCCTGGGGTAACTATGCAGGAATCAGGATTATGTCTGATTTATTGAATGTTTTTCTTGGTCAGCTGTAGGTAAGTCTAGCATTACAACAATCTAAAATCTCTGAAAGGCAAAATAAAAAGTGATAAAACTGTATCCAGGACAGGCACAAAAGAAGGTCTCTCCCTGACCTGTCCTTATATGCAAGCATAGAATTATCAGATAGGAGCAAAAGGATTAACCAAACTGGCAGTGTGGCATTGGTGGGGCTGGTTGCATTCTTCTGAGAAGAGCATTAGCAATCTGGATACAGAAATAGGTCCAGAAAATGCACAGAGGAAATGCTATAAAAAAACAAACTTCAGGAGCTTGAGCTATTTATCTTACCAAAATTAATAATAAAAATTATTTGGCATATAAGTGCCTACAGGAAGAAAATATAAAACATGATAGGTCCCTTACATTTTCCAGAGAAAGATCCAGTTAAAAGATACAGTTGTCTTGAAACCAACTGAATTCAACTTACTTTCAGATTTTAATAGTTAACAATAGAGTGGGATAGCTGCAGATTTTTGCTTCTCTACATTTTATAGAATCACAGAATATTCTGGGTTGGAAGAGACCCATGAGGATTGCCACAGTCCAGCTGCTGGCCCTGCGCAGGACAGCCCCATAAATTACACCATTTGACCAAGAGTGTTGTGCAGATGCTTCTTGAGTTCAGTCAGGTTGGGTTCTGTGACCACTTCCCTGGGGAGCCTGTTCCAGCCACATTCTGTGTTAAAAACCTTTTCCTGATGTCAAAACTAAACATCTCCTGGCACAGCTTCAGGCTGTTTCCTCATGTTCTGTCACTGCTCACCAGAGATAAAAGATCAGTACCTGCCCCTCCTCTTTCTCTCACAGGGGAGTTGTAACAGCAATGAAGTCTCCCCTAAGATTCCTCCAGGCTGAACAAACCAAGAGGTTCAGAGGAGAGATTTGACTGAGGGTTGCCCACACACCTCTAGAATTCAGGGAAAAGTGAACCAGAGGCCCTGGGGAGGGCGAGTGGACCAGGCCAAGGTGCTGAGGAGAGAGCCATGACTCTGCTGAATCTGAGCTGAGTCCCTCCAGTCCTGAAAAGGTCCATCACTAAACTATGGTCTGAAATTTGAAAGCTCCACAAGGTATAAAAATTTTCTTATTTCAACAACTCTGTATGAAGATGTTTTCTATTCAGCAAAATACTTGAATATTCCAGGATGAATTTTCTCAATCTGGGCTCACCTTGCTGCATAGTGGGTCACAAATCTTAGTTTATTCCAATAAAAATGGGTATTTTTTTACTCAAAGAAAATTGAAGCTGAATATTGTAGACAGTGTTATCTATTTTTTGGGTCATAGTTGCTATTGGTATTGTTATAGTTATTATTATGATATTTGTATTATCCTTTGTTAAATGCTCACAATGTGCTACACACTGTAAAAGATACAGTAGACAACACCTGTCCCTGTGTGCATATAATTTCAGCCTCTGATCTGGCAATTTAAAGTGCATGGTTGGAATCCACATTAAAGTTATTAGTGCTCCACTTGAGTGGTCTGCCTGAGCACTATAAACTGCAGGACTGGAGCTGTGAGGATTTGCATGTGGATATAAGATTCCCCTTAGTATCTTAATCAAAGCTTGTGGCTGATACAGACAGTGATTTTCATACCTTGGGAGAATACTAGAACTGCCCTGAAACCAGGTGTGCAGCTTTATGGATTTTTAGTTGTTTTAGGTATTTTAAAAGGAAATCTTTCTCTGACCCAAACTTCCCATGAACAAGAGGCTCCATCAACCCAGCAGCCTGCCATTGGAATGATTGTCACTGTCAGCTTTGCCGTGGACAGGGGCTCTGGAAATCACCTATGGCTCTGGGGCAAAGCTGGGAATTGCAGCTGGGAGGTCGTGGACACATCCAGCAACCATTGGAGGGGATGGGCAGGCAGCAGCCCCTGCTGCAGTACTTGGAGCCTGGCTCCTGCATGGGGACACCTACACTGCTCCAGGTTTCCTCACAGGAGCTGTTAGAAACAACAAATCTGTTTCTGGTACAGCAAAAGGATCAAGCTGGGATGTTTGGAGAGAGGCTATCTAGGTTCAGTTAACTGGCATTTTTGGTGGAAATTGTGTTCATCAGTACCCATCTGAGTCATCCTTGGATCTTCAGTCATTTTAATTACAAGTCTGTCTGAGTCCTAATTTACTTGTGTGTTTAAAATTGAAAAATACTTCAGTGAAAAAGAAGAACATAGCCAGTGGAAATTAATTCCCTGTTGCAATTTAGCTTCACTATTGAAGAAGAAACTGATGCAGCTGATGATCAGGAAGACTGTGGGAGTGATTAGCACACAAGGCATTTGGGAAGGTCACTGCTCCCACACAGCATTGTGAATCTGAACTGTGTGCAGCATCTACCACCAAATACGTAGGGCTATATTTAGAGGAGCCTAGCAAATACTATTGAGTATAGGATGTTGAACAGAAACAGTAATTTTCATCAGTGTATTATCTTCCCCTTCTTTACACTGATTCTTCGGGAGAAAACAGCCGGCTAAACTCTAGCTGAGATTAGCAAAAATAGCAGCAACCCAACTGGAAGTAATTTCACTGTTGACTGCATTGCAGTGTATACAACAGATTTCATTCCAGATTCAGAAGAGAGCAATAGTATCATGGCTTTGCTGTCTTTGACCTCTGCCAGCTGCAGCTAGTCAGCATAATACAGAAATATTTTTTCCCTCTCTGAAATAGACAGTGGCTATTTTAACTTTATTTCAGGTTACATATGAATTTTTAAGCCAGCTTCAGAAGCTTAATGGAACTGAGCTAATTAATTGGGTGATCTTACCTCCAATGCAAGGCTGACTCCTTTCTCTGTTTCAATTTCCATCTTGGACCAGAAATTATCCTTCAAAGTTGTTGAGTCACTTCTGTTAGACTTAAAGATCATGAAAGTTACAGCTGGAGAAGAGCATGCTGCCCTCGTAAATGTTAGGTGAGCGCAGCACAAGGTCAGGTGCTGCCCTCAATTACACCAGTAGAGATGTGGAGAAATTTTGTTTTCTTCAATGACTTTAATTGAAGACTTTCAGTTTCTTGACTTAGAGTCAAGAACACTACCTTCACATTTCCATTTGTACTCCTTCCTCAACTCCACTTCAGTTTAGAAATTATTTCTATCAAATAGGATTTGGGGATATTCTGTATAGCAGAAGGTTTATGAATGTCAATGGTATAATTGCCTGCATGATATGACATGCTAGTCAGGCTGTCTGCTTAGAAAGAGCGTGTTTATCCTCTGTGAGCACCACAAGCACGACCAGTCGAAGGCAACTCAAATTTATGAGGTGTAGAGATTTCAGGGAAACAGAGCACCAGGTACTAATTTCTTCCTGCAAATCTAAAACTGTCCTGATTCAGCATAGTTCTTGATGTCCCATGCTAAGCTCATGCTCTTTTCAAGGAAATATCTTCATCAGAATTTTTAGAGATCAAGGATGTGCTTTACCCCTTCCTTATGTTCACCGCTTCCCTCTTGGTTCCCCTCCTGTTGTTCTGTGGTCTTCCCTACTGGTCTCAGTCCCTTCTCTCTGTATCATTCAATTCCCTCTTCTTCTAATTTAGTCAGATCCTCTCTTCATTGCATTCTCTCTCATATCTCTGCTCACTAAAGAAAACCTGTGTCTTATACATGTTTTCAGTTTTGGAGAGGAGAAATTTAGCTTAGATTGTTGTGTAATTACTTCACCTCTTTTGGAATAACAACTTGGAAAAACTACTCTGTGTAATTTTTTTCTGGAATCATGCTAGCACAAAATTTGAGTAATTGGGTTTTGCTTGTCAACTAAAAAGCTGTAACACTGGATGTTTCTGTTTATATCTGGACAATTGCCATTATCTTTACACTGACCTCAGTTCTGCTGTAGAATGTTTTCTGAGTAAAATTTCCATGGCAACTTTGTTTGAGTGTGCAAATAGCTGCAGAACTCTGCCTGAATGCTCGATGCCTGTGCAAGACCACTAGTGGTGTTTTTATAAGGTGAATTCCTTCTTCATGGCAACTGCCCCCCTTGCAGTCACAATCTGTAACAAAAAATCAGCTGTGTGTCAGTGCCATAAAAAACTATGAAGGTACAGCTATAATTAATGTCTGTAGTCTTCAGCAGAGTTGGTCCTGAATGGGAAGAGTAGGACGTTATCTCCCATCCCTAATAAACCAGCATTAAACACAAAGTTGGAATAGTGGTTTTAGTGATAGTTACTGGTCCATGAGTGCACAAAAATAAAGGTAATTATTTCTAAGACTTTCCTGTTTCTCAAAAGAAAAGCTCTATCCTCAATCTATAAATACTTTTTTGTCTATATTTTGTCTTTCCTCAAGTTATTTTTTACACACATGCAATTTCTGCTTGGGGAAATAACAAAATCCTGTTGATTGGAGCAGGAGACAAAGGTCAGTATTTCTCAGAGGACCAAAGTCTACCCTTTCCTAGCTCAAAACGAGTCGTCTTAGAGTAAGCACTAAAATATCCAGATAAAGCCCAGAACTCCTTGGTCTCTAGATTTTATGCTGGTTCAGTTGTGTTTTACCTTAAGTTAATACTGATATGTTTTAATAGCCCAACTTATCTCCAGTTTTACTCACCTAAACCAGAGACATTCAGTTTTATGTTAAAAGCTCTCCTGAAGCCTGGTCAGTGGCCAGTTGAACATGGGTCAGCAGTGCCCTGGCAGCCAGAAGGGCCACCCATGTCCTGGGGGACATCAGGGACAGCATCTCCAGCTGGGCCAGGGAGGGGATTGTCCTGCTCTGCTCTGCTCTGCTCTGGGGCAGCCTCACCTCGAGTGCTGGGGCAGATTTGGTCATAGCAAATAAGGAGGACAAAAATCTGTTAGAAAGTGTCCAAAGGAGGGCATGAATATGGTGAAGGGTCTTGAGGTGAAGCCTTAGGAGGAACATCCAGTGTGTTCAGCCTGGGAAAGAGGAGATTGAGGGGAGACCTCATTGCAGTGGACAACTTCCTTGAGAGGGAAAGAGAAGGGGCTCTCTTCCCTGTCATGACCAGCGACAGAACCCAGGGAACAGCAGGAAGCTGTGTCAGGGTGGGTGTGCGTTAGCTGTTAGGAAAATGTTCCTCTCCCAGAGGGTGGCTGGGCACTGGAACAGGCTCCCCAGGGATGTGGTCTCAGCAGCAGCCTGACAGAGTTCAAGGAGCGTTTGAACAATCCTCTCAGGAACATGGTGTGATTTCTGGGATGGTGCTGTGTAGTGCCAGGAGCTGGGCTTAATGATCCTTGTGAGTCCCTTTCAACTCAGGATAGTCTATGATTAAACCTGCTTTCAGTTTCTGACTTTTTGCTCAGTGATGGAGATACAGAAGGAACGTGGGGGTGCCTGAGCGGGAGAGCCTCACTGGAGAAATAGCTGGACATTATTTGGTTCCTTCAACCTTTCTGAAATGGCTGAAAACAACCCACACAAGGAGCAACAGTTATCACAGTATAAAAAATGTAGAAACACAGTCAGAAAAATGGCCCACCCTAGAATTTAAGGAGCACAGTACTGTGTTTTACTCCAAATAAACAGATTTGTATTCTGGCAAGGGCTTTGCAAAAATGAATACAACTGACAAATGGGTAGCATTTACCTTCTACATTGGGATTCCAGGCACATCCTTGAGAGTGACAGGGCTTTTCACAGTGGCTGGGTGGTAGACACAGCTGAAATCTGCATAACATGTCAGGAGAAACAACGAATTTGATTTAAAAATCATGTTGTTTTTTAAAACAAAGATATCCTAGAAGTATTTTAAGACTAGTGCTTCCATTAGCATTCCCATTTAGTTCAGTCAGACAATTCCTGAAAATGATGGACACTAATTAGATTTGTACAGTATTTTACTAATTAAAGGAAATATCTCTAACCTTTTGAAAAGTACTCTGAAGCTACTGAGAAATTTACTACCTCAGAACAACAGTTCTCTAGGAACATCTCTCATGTCTCTAGCATAAAAGGCAACTGCCTTGTTGACTCTGTACATATTTATTTATAGTGTGTTGCATTTTAAATATAAACCAGTGTGATAGGGCTTTTTTGGTTTTTTAGTTCATGTTTACTTTGAGCTAACAGAGCACACACTAGCTTACTATTAGAAATCAGATGTTCATTTAGAGAAAGTAATTCTTTAAGGAAGCTCAAGACTTAGAAATAAGTGAGAGATAAAGCCTTCTACAGCTTTGGTCTCATTCATTATTTGGTTTAAGTGTTCAATAATTCCATCACTAATGAAGCCATTTGTACATCATATCTGAAAGATACAATCTAATTTACCAATAGATGCCTTTTTCTTTGCTTCCTCATAAATTAAGGAGTCCCTGACTGTCAGTCCTGGGAAAAGAAAAAAAATATTGTCATCATGCTCAGGCAATTCCCACAACTATGCCATGAAACAACTCAGGTAGAATATTTTAGACTGATCAGCCTTGGGAGAAATATTAAGATAGCACTTAAGTAATGTAAATTTAGTGAAATTCCCAACTGTTTTACATAAAAGAACAAATTGTTTTAAAATAAACATTGTGATACCTCCATTGATCTGCTTCTTTTTAGAAGCAGTCAAAATCCAATAAAGCACCAGAATAAAATCACTGTAATACAATGGCATGGTATGCATCAAGAAAATGGTGGTCTGGACAATGCCAGGTAAAAGGATTAACAAAGTGGAAGCTACTTGAATACTCAGCTGTCTGGAGATTTATCAGGTGGATTCTGCCTTAATATTTCTCAAAGGTTTTTTAATATCTTGCCAGATATTTTTCACTCTGATCTCTGAAATCAGTACTGGTGCTCTTGGTTCCTCTAGCAATCATCCCAGGGCCCTGAAGTCTCTCCTGATTGCCCCCAGACTTCTCTGTTGTTTTGTTGCTGCCAGTTTAAACAACCAATAACAGATAGTAATCAGAAGGCCGTAATAGACTGGAAGACTTTTCAGTAAAATCCCTTATCCCAGCTCCTGGGGGTACAGAAGACTTTCTTGTGATTTGGGTCTGGCCTCCATTCCCCTTAGAAGGGAGATTCCTATTACAAGTACCCTTCTTTCCTATATGATAAAGGAGGCCTTGATGCAGGGTACAGGTAGTGTTGTCTCTTGATGCAGGGTACCACTCATGTTTTTTTGGGACACCCTGCTGTCTCAGGGTTGCAGCAGAATTTTCTGTAGATGCTGGGAGGGAGGTGAGACTGGATACTGCTCACATGGGAAATTTGGAGTAAGGAGAGCTCCTGTACTTTTTATGCTTTTTCCTAGAGTTTTAGAGGGACTTTGCTTTAGCAATGGGAGTCACCACACCCTCACCTCCTGCTGATCCTGCATAGCCCGAGGCCAGCAGTAGCAATGATGCTGGAATGATGCAGTCACATCAGTGGGAGCACTTAGAGGAGACACAGCCTGAACCACAGGGTAAAGCCCCTCCAACCATCCATTGTAATGGGCTGTCACAGTTCTGAATTGTCTTGAATCTGCATCTGTTCTTCAAAACAATGACTCTGGACTTATTTCTATAGTATATAAATATGGAGTAATTCCATGCCTTTCAGCAGAGTTATTCCTCACTTAGCCTTCTTCTGTAGAAAACAGAGTTTGATCCAGATAAATAAGTAAAAAAGCCACAAGATTGGCAATAGGTTGTCAATTCCATCATTCCATATGGGATGTGGCCTTCTTATTAATTACAAAATTCTGTGGTTGATTAGCTCTAATTTGATTCCATACTTAAGTCTCTTCTTTGGGAAACAGAGTTTGAGTGGGAAAAAGTGAGAGTAAAGGAGATTTTGTTCTATGTAGAAGTTCCATCTGTTATTGATGTGCTGTGCATTATTTTTAATTGCATAAGGACAAGCCCACCCAGGAAGTGACATTTGTAGTTAGCCCACCCCAGGACATTAATTTTTTTAAAATGCAGAATAAAAACCACAAAACATTAAGAAGGAAGATATAATGGACCCCAAAGAGGTTATTCCATTTAATCTATGTGAAAAAATTCATCCTTTCCCTAGGCAATCTACATTTTCCAGTGTTCTCAAACAAGCAGGAAAATATATCTCTAGTTTTCCATATTATTATCATCAGGCTGAAACAATCTTCACAATCCTCAACAATATACTAGTAAAAAATATATTATTCTCACTTGCATCACACTGTTTTTATCTCAGGTGACTGGTGTCAGAATTGAGACACATTGCTTTTTGAGTGACATAACTCAAACTTCATATATTTATTACAAACGGTTTAATAAGTCCCATACGGTCTAGGGTGTGGAAGTACAGTGAACTTTTCAGGAGACTATGAAAAAACACATCTGAAAACTGGTTCACAGCTAGGAATTGAGTACTTGGGAGATGCTGAAACAACCAGCTTGCTGCTGGATCTGAAGGAACCCAGTCACAGCCCCTCCTATTCCCCAAAGTTTTCCCTTCCCTGGATAACATCAGAATCTCTGAACCTTTCAAGATGAGGGGGAGCATCCCAAGCTGTTTGAATTATGGAAAATTCCAGCTGAATTTTCTCGTGCACACTCTCATGCAGCCACAGGTCATTTTCTCAGTACCTACCATTCCAGCCCATGAGTAGGAGGAGCTGGAAACCTAACAAAGCCTGCTTGCTGAGGTTATGTTTGCAGAGATTCTTGCACAAATGCTCTTCCATTCCTAGGTGTGTGGGCAGCCCCAGTGACATAAATTGGATGAAGCACGTAAGGTCTGGGAGTTGTGCGTGTATAAAGCGCCGCAGCAAGAGAGGGAGATGGATTTTTTCCACCAAGACTGTTCCAAATTTTAGAAATACCCAAATCACAACTTACCTCACCTCCATTCATTAGGATTTATTGTGCACGTATATTTGGACTCAGCTTATGTAATTATAGTAAAATTTGGAGCTAACTGTGTGGCTCTATGTCATTAGTTGCTGACTTCTTAACAAGCTTTTTCTTTCCATGAAAATTTTGAACTTCGGATCTACATTGCCCACTAAGACAAAGTACATTGTAAAATTAATGAAAAGCTTACAGCCACATTGTTAACTTGGCAGCATTATCTCTTCTGGATAAAAGCTAGTATAGCATAGTTCTATGTCTCAGTTTAGAAACTCAAGCACAAGCTACAAAGACTGGCATTTTCTACAACAGTGGCACATAGACTTCTAAATATGGGAAGCTATTTGGTCCTAAGATTATATGTAGTGACTCTTCCCAGTCACTTCCCAGGAGAAGGAAGGTGAAGGTTTGATACCATTTTAAATTTTATTTTAGCATGAAGCTTTCCTAGGGTCTTCCTAACAATTTCAAGGACAGAATAGCCCTTTCCAGCAAAAAAAATTTGTATTTTTGATATTTGTCATCCTCTGTATAAAAATAATAATAAGGGCCAAATACTGGTTTTGTGCCATAACATCAACCCAGAATAACCCAGCAGAGAAATGTATTTAAATGTTGGAAGCTGGCTCTACTGGCCTTGTTGCAGGTACAAAAAGTGTAAAGAATTTGGCCTGCAAGATATGTGTTATGCGAGTGCCTCTGCATCTCTTTGCCTTGTTTCTTGGGAGGAAGAGACACCTGGGATAACCTAACTAGACCAGAAATATCCTTGTGGCCTTCCCACTGTGTGACAGGGCTCTGAATAAGGCCCTGGAATCATCACTGTTCTGCATCCCCACCCATGCCCATAGGTGTCAGGAGACTCCCTTGCTTCAGTGGCTGCAGGATGAGTAGTGAGCATGGAAAGAATGGATGGCAGAGGACACTTTGGATGGATCCCTTTGGACAACAGAACATATAATTCCTTCTTTTGCAATAACTCCTTCTTTCTCAGAATGCAAAGTGTTGCTCTTCCCAAGAAACCAAAAAACCAAAAAATTGCTGGTTTGCCTGTTAAGGCTGTTTTGGTAGCTAAGAAAAAATTGCTGCCTTCTATTCTATGTTAGGTTATTTTTAGAAGAGATAGCTCACTACTTCATGAATTATTTACTAAAAACTTTTAGTCAAACATGCTTGATCTGTGGTCAGAGCAACTGTTTGCATATGGCAGTACTGAAGTGACACTGGAATTTGTAGGTTAGAGGTGAAAACACCAGCCCATTCCAGGACATGAAAGGTTTGTACTGCTGAATGCATTTAGAGGATATAGATGACAGCATGTCAAAGGAAGCATCATCTTTTTTCCTTTGTAGTAAGGAGTTAACAAGTGTAAGAAACCATCTGCACATTTGCTTTCCTGTTTTCAGTCCACCAGGGAGAGCCTCCTTACTGTACAGCCTGGAGAGAACCATGACAGCTGCTCAGCTGCATGAGCTCCTGCACTTAAGGAAGAACTATTTCATAGATTCCCCTCTGGCCTCCAGTCTTTCTCTTTATCCAAGGGCAACCTTCCCAGCCAGGGCATTGTTATGGGAGGAGAAGGCTCCCAACTGACAGGTGTGCTCCACTGCAGCACACTGCACACACTCCTGCACTGTCTGCAGAGATGGCAGATAGCTCTCTGCTAATTAAGGAACTGTGCCAATTAGCTGCATCTGGTCTCTGAGTCAGAGCAGATTACAGAGTGTGTGTCAGAGCCTAGTGTGCATCATTTGGTGTAAGAAGTGGCTTTCTGTTTGATGCCTTCTGTTTCACCTTGGGTGGCCTCAGATGCCCAAGTGGACAGAGGAACAGACAATGAAGCAGCTTCTTTCTCCATTGCTACTGATTTATACCTGGCTTCTTTGAAATATTTGTGTTTCCATCTCCCTCACATAGGCTCTGACCTGTCCCAATGAGGCACGCAGCATCACTGAAAGGCAGACTGCATATGTTTATATCACTGCCACAACCAAGACAAGCAACTTGCTTCTTA
>VZUA01083381.1:50310-87399 GCA_013401035.1 Horornis vulcanius
ATGCCAAAGCTTCACAATCTATTAAGCCAAAGACATTTATCAAGAATTGACTTCAATCCTTAGGAAGTTGAATGTAGCTTTGGTGGGATTAATGGCTTAAAGGTAATTGTGGTTTTGCTAATGTTTTATTTGAAATATCCTGCTCAGCAAAGGTAATGTGACATTTTGCTCACTAGGGATGTTGAGCCAAGCACACTGCTGACATAGGCAGGTCTAACCTCATTGACTTAATTAGAAGCTGCACCTACTTATGTCAGTGAATTTGGTTTCTTGCCGTTTTGCAGAGAAGGGGAAAATGTAAAGGTGGGTGCTTAGAAACCTGAAGGTAGAGCACAGAGGACAAAAGAAAGAGGAAATACCAGTGTCTGAGATGAGTTGGCCAGTTACTCTAGAAAAGTAACTAGCAAAAGCAGCCAAAGCAGACTTTGCCCTCCGTAGGAAGGACTGTGTGTTAAATCTTGCTGAATAAATAGTATGGAAATAATCTGGTTTTTATAACCACTTGAAGGAAACATATAATTGTTTCTGGAGCAAGGAATAACTATTGCCCTTTCATGAGGAAGAAACCTGCTCATTAGAAAGAAAATAGACATATTGAAAGAAGGCTGATGACCTGGAGCAGGAGGGAGTGGTTCACATTTATAAGTGCATATTAGCTCTGAAAGGCTGGAAGAGATAATGGGGAAGTGGAAGACAATTAAGGAGATGCCTGGCCACTTATCCCTACAAGACAAAGACAGTGCTCCCAGGAGGTGCCAGGTGGTCCCTCCTCAGCCCCTGTAGTAGGAGTTCCCTTGTGCAGAACAGAGCTACAGGCCTGATTGCTTCCAGTGGAAAATTTGCTAGTTTTCCATGTATAGGACTCAGACTCTTGAGGATGGACTTGATTTGCATCTTTTAATACTACGTATTCTTTACTTCAGGGGACTTTGAGGCCTCTCATTGCAACATTATAACTTCATTTAGGAAAGGAAATCTGAAGGGTGGATCCATGGTCAATCTAAAGTCTGCATTATATGCACAGTGAAGGAAAGAGAGAGACAATCCTTTGAACAGAAACAGGTAGATCATATAAATTTCATTTGATGATGGAGACCACACCTTCCCAGGAAAAACCTACAGACCTTACCAAAGCTGTGAATGTGGTCAGAGTGTAGCTAGTGAGGCCTCACTCCAAATCCTGTGTGAGGTATTGGGCACCTCAATGTAAAAAGGACATAAAACCATTAGAGATTGTCCAAAGAAGGACCAAAAAAATGGTAAAGAGGTGAAGCTGTATGAGGAGCAGCTGAGGTCACTGAGGGGAGACATTATCACAAATGACAACTTCCTCATGANTTTCTTCACCCAGAAGGTAGTTAGGCACAGGAACAGGCTCCTTAGTTTTCCTGAGCCAGTTTATTTTAGACATCATGGAGAGCATCAGCAAACCCCACTGGTCTCCAGCAAGAGGATTAGGATAGAGGATAAGGATTGTCCTGGAAGAATATTGCACTGTGTGTAGTTTGTGACTATGTGGTTTCTGGATCCTGACTCCACTCCTGGCCCACAGCCTGGCATAGCTGGTCTTGGAAGTAGTACTGTTGGAAGCATTGATGTCAACTAGTCTGAAGTTTATCTTTTGTCACGTCATGTCTACAATGTTTCCTAAAATTTGACTACTCACAGCAGGTGAAAAGCTCAGGTAGAAAAGGTGAAAAAACCCTTGAGAATGCAGAAACTGAAATAAATCTCAGAGAATTTTTTTTAATGGTTGTGGGTATTTGGGAGAGATTAATCAAAGGATTATTGCCCTTACCTCCAGTCCTTGAAGGGTCATTCACAATGTTTGACAAAACGTGTATTGTCATCCTCAGCCCACCACCTCCCCCTTCCCCATGATCTGTGGAAGAAAACTAAAGGATGGAGAGTTACCATGAGCTAGAGGTGAGGCTTGCCCTGCCATCTGCAGAGCCTGCTCCTGGGTAAGGTAATACTCCAAGCTTTTTAATCCTTGTTTGAATGCCTGATACATGTGGCACTACACACAATTCAGGAACTAGATACTGACTTTGGTCCAGGAATGCTTTTGGCAATGCAACTGGCTCTGAATGTAATTTCAAAGCTTGCTAACTGGCTTTGTTTTCAGTCCACAAGCATTCCTGATGATAATTAAGGGACTGTGCTCAAAAGTTACATATAAAAATGTATTTTCTTGAAAAGATCAGGCAGTTCATTAAGACAAAATCCATGTAAGCTGAGAATCCTCTTCCCATAGTTCATCTAGATGGCAAGAAGAGGGGAAGTGGCAGATTATATAAAGCTAATTAGATTTTGAAGCATTTTTTGAGTGGGATGTAATTTTTTTTATGCAATAAGAAACAACTTAATGCAATGTCTTGCCCTTAAGTCTTGGTCATGCTGACATTCATATATTGTCATTGTAACCCTTTCAAATGCCTTACTGCATCAGGAGTTCCACATTTAGAATGCACGTAGGATTTTTATTGGGTGACTCTCTTATTGGGTGACTGTGCTTACAGTTTCAAAATTCTCTACGCTTTGCTCCAACACAAATGCCTTTCCATAAAATGGGCAACAAGATAAGATGGTCTGATGTAGTTTTCTCCAGTCAGAAATGCCATTTTCTGTTTAATATAAAACATAGATATTTTAGAGGTTGTTAGAGTATTGAAAATTTTATGAACAGAGGAAATCTGCAAATGAATTATTCTTCTAAACTATCCAGGAAGTGTAAATTACTGGTCAGATTCTTATCTACTTGGTGCACAGAAACAATCAAATTTAGGTGTTAGATGCCTAGTAATGTACTCAATACAGAGGAAACTCAATTTGACATGAAACCAGCAAGTTACTTGAACTAAATAATAATGTTTGACCATTGGATTTTAGTTCTAGTGATCTGTATGTACAGGATAAATGTGAGGTGGTGAATATTTTTAATGTTAGTTTGTAACATGTATCAATGCATTTTATCATTAATGCCTTAAATTTTAGCTTTCATGTTTTTCAGATTCTGTGCTGCCTAAGGGTGTAGTTCTGAACCTCATTAAGTGGTAGTAAAATCTTTTCACAGAATAGGTAGACAAAACAAATCCTTTCCTACTGAAGACCAAGGACAATGGGTACAAGCTTCAGGCCCAAAAGCACAAACAACACTGCACTGAAGAGAGAAAACAAGAAAGGATGGGACTTCATGATCAGAAGCTATAAATGGACAATCAAAGCCAAATATGCAAATGAACAAAAACTTATAAAAGTGTGAGACCTCGTGACTGGTTGTCCATTTTGTGACCATTTCGGGTCCAGCTTGGATGTAGCCCTGGCCTACAATTATTTATTGAAAGGCATTAAAAGATACACCTTGGCCAGTACAAGTAGGCTCTTATCCTGCCCAAGGTGTATCCTAAAGGCCTTTGAATAAATATCTACTTTATTCTATTAGCTCTGTGTAGTCTCTGTTCCAGGTCAGCCTTCCCAAGACATCATTATGATTGTTATGTTAATATTCCAGGAAGACACTACAGGTATTACCAGAATAGAAGGAGAAACTGTTACAGTCATGTAACTTTATAATTGTATAAAGCTGTGAAGGAACTGAGTGATATTCTCCTAAGAGCTCAATATAAAGGCTTTGTTATTTGCTCAAGAATTCCTTTGTTTGCAAATTACCTGAGTTTTGTCAATGGTTCCAGATGTATTTTGGTGAAAGTCAAGGCAAGTTCAGCCATCAAAAAAACCAGTTTACAAGCTAAACTTAGAGATGTGTATGACTGAAGAGGACATGTAGAGCAGTGAAGATCAGAGATGCAAAGAGAAGTTGCAAGAGGGAAAAGAGGATATTTTTTGTGCAGTAAAAATGTCTGTTAGTTATCTTACAAGTGCATCACAAAGGGGTGCAATTTTTAGAAACTCACTTTATGATTTTGGAAGCAGGTTTAAATATGTTACTCGTCAAGGAAGCTTCTAGAATGAGTTTTAGCATCTCCTGTACCACCTCTCACCACTGTAAGTCTTGGCAAGAGAAACAGAAAAGAGATGAAAAGTGAAGCACTGTTTATCGTCCTGGACTGGTAATTTTTGTAGGAAGTTCTTTCTATCCCTTTTATCCACAAATATCTTCCCCATTCAATACAACTGCAACTTTCACTGTCTTCACAGGGTGCCTCTGTTACTCCCAACACTGTTGATTTGCTGAGACCACTGACATCCCATGAGGTCAGCTCTGCATCCCCCTTCTCCTCACCCGCAGGTGCTGGGTCAGGCAGCTGTTCTCCCTGCCAGCTGCTGTCAGGGCTCAGAGCCTGGGGAGCCTCCCACAGCACTGCAAGTCGTTAGGGTTTTTTAATCTGAATATGGCCTAAATATTTATAACATCTGTACTTGCTAAGAGATTCCTTTGGGCATGCTGACTAAATGGAGGTTTTAATAGCCACACGTCACAGTGATATTTATCTGTGAGCTGTCATTTCAGAAGGTAGAAGTGCTATCTTGCAAGATAGGCTTTGCAACAGTGCATTATTTATTAATTAATTTGTGGCATGTTGTTTATTAGAATTTGGTTCTGTTATCCTTTGTTCACAGTCTTTAATTTAGACTGTGGGTTTTGGTTTACCAATTTCACAGCATCAATAAAATTCTAAGTTTTTAGATTTGGAAATTAATATATTAGAAATTGTGACCTCTGTGCAGACAGCTGAGGTGTACCACATTGTATTGAAGCCTGAAACTGGAATATGCAGCCACACCAACTCCCAAAATAGAGAATAAAAACCCATAGTATCCCACACTGAATTACAGAGGACAGGACCATGGTCAGTGAAAACAATAGATCAGATCCTAGAAACAACAGTACAGGGACATCAATACTCTAATTTACTAATTAGCTCTGCCCTGCCATATTGATGGTTTTATGATTCTTCTGCAGGTAGCCCAGATGTTGCTGGCTTAAGGTTTTCCTCTGCACTCCTGCAGGATAGGCTCTTGGCCCCTGACACAGCACAGCATGGCCTGAGGGCCTGGAGTGACTGTGAAAATATTCTTTATACAATAACCAGATGTAACCAAATCACTGTACAGAGTATGTGTGTTCATGTGTGCACTGATGCCATAAAGATTTTTTGCTTTTGATACAATTTTCATGTATTTACAGCTCTGTAAACTACCATTACATAGTTATAGGTCTCCTTAATTAACTCTAGTACATTTCCTATCTTTTCTCTTAGATTTTAGAACAATAAGCTAACCTTCTAAACATATGACTCAAAAATTGTCTGGAAGAGGACCTAGAAGAAGAACTTTTTTTTTTTCCAACCAGAATCTGAGAAGTCATAACAAGAAGTGGGGCAAAGAAGCCCTTGGACCAGCTCAAAGGGTTTGACCCATGCTTGGTTACTGGGGAAACTGAATCTCCTACTGGATGTACCTGTTAGATATCCCAATTAATCAAACTTATAAAATTGTGGAAATCAGGTCCTGGGTGTGCCCCATCACCACCAGGACATCTGGAAGTTTCCAAAAAGGTCTGCTTTTTGCTTTGCTATTCTAACCCTGTTGCAAGGGAGATTTTTTTCCTCTTTTGATTATAAGCAATTGTAGTAATGCACCCCCACTCCCGAGTGGGCATTTCTATAGTAGGAAAAAGGTTTCAGTTTACCTCTTGACTTTTTAGGAAGTTTAACTGGAAAGTTCTATCTTTTTCTCTTTGTAATTGGCTCAGTGCCAGGAGAGAAGCACCTGTTGGACCTTGTTGCTGCTTGTCAAAACTTGTACCCCTTTCTATTGGCAAGGTTCCAATAGACCCATCATCGATGGTTAAATAGAAAAGGGGACAGAACAAAGAAACCAACAGCATTTTCAAGGTGTTTTAGCAAGTGAAGGTTCTGTTCTTACACTGTGCTTGGCTTTAGTCCTTGTTTTGTACTATTTCAGTTATTTTATTAAACCCTTTTAATTTTTCAAGACACACTCGACCATGCTGTCTTGCTAATTATTTTTCAGCCAACTCTGAAAAGGGCTGGACCCTCAGAACCTATGGGGATTTACTCCCATAGGCAACAGCACAACAGAGTAAACATTCTTCTAGACCACCACCTGGTGCTCTCAGCCCCACAGGTACATTTAAAGGAATTTCATCTTTAAAGACAATGTTTTGCTAAGAGTAAGCTGAAGTTCTGCTTTCCAGGATCCAAAAGATGCCTCTGCACACCAGGGTTTGCTCTGCAAATCTCCAGTGCAAAGTCTCTGTGGCTTCTAGCATAGCTGCAATCCCAGCTGTAAACCAGCCTGTGGAGTCACATTCACAGTCCACATCCAAATCCCTGTTTAGGACATACTGTTTACATTCAAGGCCAAAACAATACAGAGGAAAAGGAAGAGTGGAAAATTGCATTGGAATTGCCCCAGATGGTTTGTTTCTGGTGTTCCAGAGACATTTTAATCATTATTTTACAGTCAAATCCATTTGATTCAGCAATCCCATTTTTAGTGGTCCCTTGGCATTCCTATTCTCTTCAAGATATGGGATTCCAAAAAAAGACAAATGTCTGCTTCGCTCCTACTAACAAGCTACCAGCCATCTGTTGGAGTGATTAACTTCTGGAGCACCATAATTTGCATGCATTTTGCATTGTTTTGAGGCTTGGATGTAATTTGTTTCCACATATATTTTTTTGCAATTCACTCCCCAAGCAGTGAACAACAGTGGTCACGGTGATGTATTGGGAATATTAATACTGTAAATACTGTTTATCAATTTATAAAATCAATAAAATACTAGAAGTTATATCAACCCTCAACATTTAAGTGATATAGGATGGCCATCTGTGTCTGGGGTTGATCAGGCACAGCGTGGCTAGCCAGGCAAGGGAGGGGATTGTCCTGCTGTGCTCTGCATGGGGTGGCTTCAGCATGAGTCCTGGGGGTGCTTTGGGTGCCACAATATAAAAAAGAACAAAGCTATTGGAAAGTGTCCAAAGGAGGGCATGAGGATGGTGAAGGGCCTCGACACGAAGCTCTATGGGAAGCAGCTGAGGCTGCTGGAAGAGGATTCCTCTTGGAGAGGGTTCCTGGAGGAGGCTGAGGGGAAACCTCACGGGGCTCTCCAACATCCTGCTGAGGGAAGCAGAGGGGCAGGTACCAATCTCTTTACTCTCATGACCAGTGACAGGACTTGAGGCAATGGTCTGAATGACCATGAGAGGTTTAGGCTGGGTATCAAGAAAACAGCTTTTTGCCCAGAGGGTGGCTGGATACTGTTACAGGCCAGAGATGTGTTCACAGCACCAAGCCTGACAGAGTTCAAGAGGCGTATGGACAGTGCTTTCAGACATAGGTGTGACTCTTGTGGTGTTCTGCACAGGGACAGGAGCTGGATTTTGATGATCCTTGTGAATCCCTTCCAAATCAGCATATTCTATAATTCTATGGTCCTATGATTCTATGAATTGTTGTTCTCCGGTGCTTAACATCTATTTTTGTCAAAGAATTAATTTAGAATGTCTGCCTAGATTATTTAACTTAATATTCACTATAAATTATTTGTTTTATAAACTTTTACTGGTATTTCATATATTTAAAAGAATATTTCAGAGCATAATCAGAAAAAAGAAAACTGTAAGTGGTTTAAAAAACACCAGCCTAATCTCAGTTAAATGCTGCTATTCATATTGTTGCTATTCCAACACTGTTCATGGGAGTTGTAATAAATCACAATAGAAACTGTTGGCTGGATTTGTATCCTGTGATTCTTCATGTAAAAACATGTACTTCTGTGCATGAGAGAAAATAGCAGGTACAGAAAGATGTACAAAGTCATAAAAAACACTAAGATGGAAACTCTACATGGTCTTTTTGTACTAACACAAAGTCTTTGGGTCAAAAATGGTAAGAGTAATTCAGATTTTAGTTTTTATCTTGGTGATTTAGATTCTTATTACTAATGTAGGCTTGCAGTTTAGCTGTGCTGCTGAAATTTTAAAATCATCAGGCAGAAGATCTCAGCTTTTCTTCTCATTCATGATTGGGGAGAGTCAGGTTACAAGAGGCTCACTCAGTTTGATTTAGATTATGCAGACTAAAGAACAGAAAATTGATCTAATTTTGTATGCACTAAGCTTGGCAGGATCTGTGAGCCACTTTATGATATTGGCTCATCTCTAACTGTGGAGAACTGACTCTCATTTAGAGTAAGCAGCTTTTCAGGGTTTTTTTCCCTCTTTGTTTCTAGATGATTATTAGAGCCTTAAATGGGAACCCCATGCATTTTCAAAATTACATCTCTTCAGTGCTTCTCTAGTATAGAGTAGAACAGAGTATTTCAATTGGAAGTGGCATAAAACACTCATCCAGTTCAACTGTCTGACCACTTCAGGGCTGACCAAAACCTCCAGCATGTTATTAAGGGCATTGTCCAAATGCCTCTTGTACACTGACAAGCTGGGAGCATCAACCACCTCTCCAGGAAACTGTTGTAGTGTTTGATGACTCTCTTGGTAAAGAAATACTTCCTAAACCTCCAATGGCACAGCTCTGAACCATTCCAATGTGTCCCATCACTGGATACCCAGAGAGGAGATAAGTGTCTCTTTCCCTCTCCTCCTCAAGAAGCCACAGAGAGCAATCAGCCCCTCAACCTCCTTCTCTCCAAACTGGGCAAGACCAATGTCTTCAGACACTTCCCATAGGACATTCTTTCCAGTCCTCTCACTAGTTTTGTTCCCCTCCTCTGGATATTTTCATTTCATTAGAGTCCTTGAACTGCAGGTGAACACAGGACTATACACTACAGTAGCATCCATTTAGTGCAAAGCGAGGCTGGAGGGGGAACATGCCTTGCAGAGCTCAGTTGCTCATTTTAGGGGATGCAGATTACTAAAGTGAGAAATACTGAGCCCCATCCCCACATCATGGTAAATGCTGAAAGTTAAATTCTGACAGCAGCTGCCAATGGCTTTGGGTTTTGCACTTTTCTTCTTCTGACTTTTACTCTGGGTGCAAAACAAGCAGCTGCCAGTACAGGCCCTTAATGTCTCTGGGCACCATCACATGTACAAGAAATGCTGTACTGGTGATGTGTGACTCAAGAAGTTGTTGAAGGACGGAAGGCTTGGTGACTGATGTCAAATTTGATGGCCAGCAGCCACTGTGGACTGNGTATGGACAGTGCTTTCAGACATAGGTGTGACTCTTGTGGTGTTCTGCACAGGGACAGGAGCTGGATTTTGATGATCCTTGTGAATCCCTTCCAAATCAGCATATTCTATAATTCTATGGTCCTATGATTCTATGAATTGTTGTTCTCCGGTGCTTAACATCTATTTTTGTCAAAGAATTAATTTAGAATGTCTGCCTAGATTATTTAACTTAATATTCACTATAAATTATTTGTTTTATAAACTTTTACTGGTATTTCATATATTTAAAAGAATATTTCAGAGCATAATCAGAAAAAAGAAAACTGTAAGTGGTTTAAAAAACACCAGCCTAATCTCAGTTAAATGCTGCTATTCATATTGTTGCTATTCCAACACTGTTCATGGGAGTTGTAATAAATCACAATAGAAACTGTTGGCTGGATTTGTATCCTGTGATTCTTCATGTAAAAACATGTACTTCTGTGCATGAGAGAAAATAGCAGGTACAGAAAGATGTACAAAGTCATAAAAAACACTAAGATGGAAACTCTACATGGTCTTTTTGTACTAACACAAAGTCTTTGGGTCAAAAATGGTAAGAGTAATTCAGATTTTAGTTTTTATCTTGGTGATTTAGATTCTTATTACTAATGTAGGCTTGCAGTTTAGCTGTGCTGCTGAAATTTTAAAATCATCAGGCAGAAGATCTCAGCTTTTCTTCTCATTCATGATTGGGGAGAGTCAGGTTACAAGAGGCTCACTCAGTTTGATTTAGATTATGCAGACTAAAGAACAGAAAATTGATCTAATTTTGTATGCACTAAGCTTGGCAGGATCTGTGAGCCACTTTATGATATTGGCTCATCTCTAACTGTGGAGAACTGACTCTCATTTAGAGTAAGCAGCTTTTCAGGGTTTTTTTCCCTCTTTGTTTCTAGATGATTATTAGAGCCTTAAATGGGAACCCCATGCATTTTCAAAATTACATCTCTTCAGTGCTTCTCTAGTATAGAGTAGAACAGAGTATTTCAATTGGAAGTGGCATAAAACACTCATCCAGTTCAACTGTCTGACCACTTCAGGGCTGACCAAAACCTCCAGCATGTTATTAAGGGCATTGTCCAAATGCCTCTTGTACACTGACAAGCTGGGAGCATCAACCACCTCTCCAGGAAACTGTTGTAGTGTTTGATGACTCTCTTGGTAAAGAAATACTTCCTAAACCTCCAATGGCACAGCTCTGAACCATTCCAATGTGTCCCATCACTGGATACCCAGAGAGGAGATAAGTGTCTCTTTCCCTCTCCTCCTCAAGAAGCCACAGAGAGCAATCAGCCCCTCAACCTCCTTCTCTCCAAACTGGGCAAGACCAATGTCTTCAGACACTTCCCATAGGACATTCTTTCCAGTCCTCTCACTAGTTTTGTTCCCCTCCTCTGGATATTTTCATTTCATTAGAGTCCTTGAACTGCAGGTGAACACAGGACTATACACTACAGTAGCATCCATTTAGTGCAAAGCGAGGCTGGAGGGGGAACATGCCTTGCAGAGCTCAGTTGCTCATTTTAGGGGATGCAGATTACTAAAGTGAGAAATACTGAGCCCCATCCCCACATCATGGTAAATGCTGAAAGTTAAATTCTGACAGCAGCTGCCAATGGCTTTGGGTTTTGCACTTTTCTTCTTCTGACTTTTACTCTGGGTGCAAAACAAGCAGCTGCCAGTACAGGCCCTTAATGTCTCTGGGCACCATCACATGTACAAGAAATGCTGTACTGGTGATGTGTGACTCAAGAAGTTGTTGAAGGACGGAAGGCTTGGTGACTGATGTCAAATTTGATGGCCAGCAGCCACTGTGGACTGGAGCAAGTTGGAGTACTGTGTTGGTAAGGGTAAGATGTGCAGCCCTTGTCTGGAGAGGGAGCTGGCATGAACCTAATTCTATCATATTTCTGAAGAAAAGTTGAAGTAATTTCTGTGCCTCTGGTGTATTACCTCTTCAGAGAGCCCTTTGGAGGTGACTCACTCCTGCCTTTGCATCAGAGGTTATTGTTTGAAGTAATGACATAACTATATAAAGGGAAGCAAAGTTACAGCCAGGGTCACTCTACCCCAACCTACTTAATAAGAATCTAATTGAGACTGAGCACTTTCTATAGCATCAATTTATCCAACATTTTATCCAAGGACTACATTGGGTACTTTTGGTTCTTCCTGCATTTATGAGGTCTGTGATCTGCCAGTGTGGCTCTGAGAAAATACTTGAACAGGAAAGAACATGAGTTCATAGAGTCATTGGTATGTCCTGACATGGAAGGGACCCACAAGTATCATCAATGTTCAACACCTGGCCCTACACACGATAGGCCTGAAAATCATAGCATGTGCCTGAGAGCATTGTCCAAAACCTTGAACTCTGGCAGATTTGGTGCTGTGACCACCCCACTCCCTGGGGAGCCTGTTCCAGTGCTCAACCACCCTCTGGGTGAAAAACTTTTTCCTGATGTCCAACATAAACCTCCCCTGACATAGGCCATTTCCTCAGCTGTGCCACTGGTCACCACACAGCACGGATGAGTGCCTGCCCCTCTGCTTCCCCTCATGAAGTTGTGACTGCATTGGGGTCTGCCCTCAGTCTCCTCCAGGCTGAACAGACCAAGTGACCTCAGACACTCCTCATGAGGCTTCCCCTCAAGGCCCATCATCGTCTTCATGCCCTCCACTGGACACTCTCTTGTGCTGTTCTTCTTCACTGTGGCACCCACAACTGCCCCCAGCACTCGGTGAGGCTGCCCCAGAGCAGAGCAGAGCAGGACAATCCCCTCCCTTGCCCAGCTGGCCCTGCTGTCCCTGATGCTCCCAGGACATGGGTGACCCTCCTGGCTGCTGACTCAACTTGCCATCAGCCAGGACCCCCAGGTCCTTTCCATGGCACTGCTCTCCAGCCTCACATTCCCCAGTCTGTCTGTACATCCAGGGCTGCAGATCCCAGCACTTTCCCTTATCCTTGAACTTCACAGGTTGGTGATTGCCCAGCCCAGGGCCTCTGGGCCTGGAGGGAGTCAACAGCTCCTCCCAGTTCTGCATCATCTGTGAACTTCGTATCCCTCCCAGCCTGCGCCCAATCATTTATGAAGATGTTGAGGAGCACAGGGCCAAAGATGGAGCCCTGAGGAACCCCCTCAGTGACAGGTGCCCACTCTGATGTCACCCCATTCACTGTAACCCTTTGTGCCTGACCTATGACCCAGCTGCTCTCCCATCCCATGATGTCTTTATCCAGCTGAGTGCTGGACATTTTGTCCAGCAGGACACTGTGAGTGACAGTACCAAAACTTTACTGGAATCCAAAAGGATTACATCAACTGCCTTCCCTTGATCAGCTAGGTGGATTACCTTCTCATAAGAGGAAACTAGGTTTGACAACAAGGACTTCCTCTCATGAAGCTGTGCTGGCTGTGACCAAAGACTGTGTTGTTCTTCGGGTGCTTTTTCAACAGCTCCCAAAATAATTGTCTCCATAATTTTATCAGTCACTGAAGTGAGGCTGACAGACCTATAGTTTCCAAGGAATGCACCTAGAAAAGGCAGGGAGATACCTGAGTATCAAACTGATGTTTTCAGTCACTGCATGGAGCAAGTGCAGTCTGTCTATCAGACTGTCAATGCAACTTCAGGAAACAGATTACCATCCATGCACATCTAATGCCATAGGACTGAAGCCATAGAGGGTAGCCATGTGAAATGAACATAGCAGGACAAAGTGACCCATGGCCCAGGGTCTGAAACTGAGAGCAGTGAGTTTCTGGGGCAGCCCAGCAAATCCCAAGTCAAAAAACTGATCTTGTGTAATAGGAGGATGCTTCTGTAGCAGTGTGCCTTGCATTGTGTCTCTGCATCCATTTCCCTAGTGGCATGACAGGAAAATATTTTTGTACCTGTTCCAGTCAGAGAAAGAGACACAGAAGACCTACCTGTGCACACCAATCTCACCATTTGGAAGATATCTGTGTGTCATATCCCAGAGAGTCCTGTCTTGCCCTATCTGTTTATAACCAATCATTGCTGACAGGTTTTGTCCATCCATACAAGTTCTAGTCTGCCGCAGCCCATCCCAGATTGTATCTCAGCTCTCAGAAGGCCAAGATAGATGCCAATGTTGGACACTGGAGATGTTGCATGGTCGAGCTAGGAATGGTACTTGGCAGGACACTGCACTTGGGAACAACTGAGTGGCTGGGAAAAAAGATGAGTTCTGGCACTAATTTCAAGCCTGAGCAATGATTTCAAGATCAGGCCCTCAACAGGCAAAGTGAGGCCATGAGAAGACTGGAAAAACCAGATGTAGTGCAGTATAATTATTATTGTTAATAATCAAACTGAGCTGCACAGGAACTGCAAGCATTAATTCCTTCTTTTGCTTTAGAGACTGTGTTTCTTCACTGCTCTGACCCTTGCTGTCCAGCCAGAGACACTTTGAGACCACGTCTTTCCAGATGCCCTTGGGAGGCATTATTTTGCAGGGATCAGGAGGAGAGGCCATTTCTCACAGCCCCTTTGCCTGTTCCATATTCCATTAAGCTTATTCGATTCATTTTTTAAGACCTGCTGACATCACATTTTACCTCCTGTCAGCCTACAGCAAGGCTGTAGCACAAGAACTGTGAACATGTTCAGCAAGGTCAGGAACCCAGTGCCCTTCCTCCCCAGTTAGCACATGCTATGTGAAACTACTCTTTGAATTCCGGTTCTTGCACTGAGATTGGTCCCATATTTATATTATTTCCCTCCAGAATAATATGCTTGTTCTGCCTGCTCCTCTGAGCAAAGAATTGTGCATGCAGGAGGGAAGGGCTGGAGCTCTGTTTCATGTGGCTTCCATGGAGGTAGCTCTTCAGCTGTGCAAGAGCAGGGAAGAGATAACTTGTGAGAGAAACATCTCTCTTTAAAGATGTCAACTCTCTGAAAAAAATCTCTGAAATTCTTTAATGGTTTAATTTTAATATGTGTGTTTACAAAATCTTGGTTTCAGGTAGGGAATCCAGAGATATTTTCTAATGACTTCTCTAGCTTTAAAAAGAAGAGTTCAAGGATAGCCATGCAATTAACTGTGACTTACATGTGTTTGTATAGCAACAAAAACCTGCTATGGGAAAAGTTAAATTTCTACCTGAGAGTGTTTGTACAGATGACTTACTCAAATGTTCATATAAATTGTTTTGACATGTTTTGTAGGGAAACAATAGAGGTACGTCACAACACTTGAAATACCTCTGGGTTCCACAAATCTATTTACATGTAATTGGACTATCTCATGTGTCTGGGACCAAAAACGAAAGGCTGACAAAAACGAGCCTTAAGTGATGGAACAGATTTACACTGAATTTAATCTCTCCACATTTAGTAGTGCTGAATTCACCATGCTGCACAAAAGAAACTCCCAGCTATTACAGGAAGGGGAGCAAAGCAGTGTGTATTAACAGGAGCTGCTTTTCCAGCAATGCTATGCCTTTGTCTGTCCAGGCTATTTATTCCATAATGTGGGAGCAAGGGGGACTATTCCCATTTAGGCCAAACAAAGTATAAATCTCCTAAAAGCTGCTCTGCTTTGCACTGAAGTGGTTTCAGTGTCAAAGTTTGGTATAGTTGACATCTCCCTTCCACCACCATGACAGCTGTAGGGACCTTCAGTGTGTTGCAGGAGTTACTCCCTGTAATTCAGGGGAGCACCCAATGGATGCCTGGAGGCTAGAAATCCTCAGCTAACAACTGTGGTCAAGTGCACTTCTTGCTACTATTTTTAGTTACCAGTGCCTATCCCTACCTTGCTGTCTAAAGGCTACTCTGATATTTAAATCTGCTATTTTGGATTTCATTTTCTCTGCCTCCATGGACCCAAGATCTGGTACAACTGGACAAGGAGCTGCCTTGTTCAGTCAGATTCAAGGTTCATCTCATCTCATCTCAGATTCCATTTTTAATTATGGCTGATACTAGGTTTTCAAGAGAGGCAATAGGGACCTCTTACCTTTGGGATCTGTATTTGGGACAGCAGATCTGCTCACTGGCAGTCAGACTTAGAAGGCATGGTTTAAAAAAAAATTGTCAGCAGTAGTTGTAACCACTCTGGATAGTCTAATGTCCATATGCTACCAAATCTCACTTTGAACTGTATTTCTTGATTCTACATTTTCTCTCTGTCACTGATACAGGAGTCTGCAAGCATTTGCCTTACTGTTTTCTCCATTTCTCCATTCCTTCACTTACCAGGACTGGTAGGAGCTGAAAATGTACTGGATTTTTCAGAACAGATCCAAAGCCAGCAAGTGTGTTTGTGTGTGCCTGTGTAAGAAATTCAGCTCCAGTTTAAAAAAAACAACAAATGCCATTCACCTCATTGTGGACTGCCAGTGACTCACCACACTGCTCAGAGCAAAAGAAATGGAAGAAGAGTGCTTGTTCCCTTCTGCTGCCAAGTCTTTGCCCATGGGGAGGAGCCTAGTTAACTGCTGACACCAGCTCCTAGTTGAGGGAAACCCCTGTGAACTCTTCACTAGAAACCCATCCAGATACCTTGTTGCTTGTTTGTATTTGCACAAACAGAAGGAAGGCTTGTGCTCCTTGCCTTCCCAGCCTTGCTTCCCAGTGGGGAGGAGAGAGGGAAAAGGAAGGCAGAGGGAGCATAGGAAGTAATTACATGTATTCAGTTGAAGCATATAATTTACTCATCTTCCGATTCAGTGCTGCAGGCCTGTTGTGCAGTTTCCTCCCCCTTTCCATTAATTGAGGGCTAAAACCAGAACTGCTGTTTCAATGAGCAAATCACTGACTTGCTCACATGTCACAAGTCCCTGCCTTTCCCTGCTTTCATTTTTCCCTGCCAGAGTTCCTGCTGCAGCACATACCCTTGGAACATCTTGTTGGTGCTGCACCTGCCCAAGTGCCCGAGGACTATGCTGCACCTATTATTATTTTATAACTTGCAGTGAAAATTGTGAATTACGCCTCTGTAAGTCCATGCATGACATGCCACACAGAAAATCAAACTGCTGAAAGAGTGCCTGCTGCAAGTGGCATTGTGAGCCTGAGTTTCCCAATCCAAGGGGAAGGAAAGGTACCATCCTTTGTAGTCACTGTCTGGGACAAGGCCAGACATTTTGGCTTGATCTGTGTGTCTCAAGGCACTCTAAGCATCAGGTCCTGCTGATAAAGTAAATTAATTTGGGCTTTGACTGACTCACTGGTTTCAACTGTGGCATCAGTTGTGGTTAAGGTCTCCCATAGTGAGATCCTTCCCACTTCTGCTCCTTCTCTCTTGTATAAAGCCAAAACAGTTGTGCCTTTCTGTATCAGAGCCGAGAAAAATAACTACAAACCTGTTGTGGTTCAGAGCTCAAATGGTTGTGCAAGATTTCCCATGGCTGTACCTTCATCCTCACTGGGCTGCTCTCAGCTGCCCCATAGCTCCTTCCTGAAAGCAGGATGAGCACACAGGGAAAACACTGTCATCACTTTAGTCACAGAGTATATTTAGATAGCATGGTAAATGTTTTAGGACTAGAAAGATGGAGCATTTTGGTACAGAGAGGGCGAGTGTGAGAAATGGTTTTATGTGCTGCCAACTGCTGAATCACAGCTGTGGATGTACCTGCTAAAAGCTACTGGAGATGTCCTGTGAGCAGCCTGTGAGTGCCCAATCCATGTGCACAAACATACATGCACACAGACAAGCCTGGCCACAGCCCTTCCATGTCTGCTTGATGAGCCTTCCAGAGCTGGCAGCATGGGAAGAGAGAAGAAAGGGCTGTGCTGTGTAGCAAAGTCCAGAGAAGAGGGTGTTGTCTCTGTAGTAGCACCGGAGAGCATCATCTCCCAAAGAAAGTAAGCTCCTCATTGCACACTGTGAAGAGGTATTTGGAAAAAGACAGTTCTGCACTATGCAATCTTCTCAGTGCACTTACCAGGTGTTTTCATTAGGGGAACTGGTCCCTGTGTTATTGCCCAAATGTCATTTTCCCTCAGTCATGTAGTGTGTGGTGCAACATCAACGACTCTTCAAGCCCAAGAAGATGGCATTTCAGTGCTCTTTCCCTGTCTTGCTTTGGTTTGACAGGTGCCATGAAAAGGTAATCTGCTATAATAATGACAATGATAGTAGACACTAACTTTGCATGGCAGGAATTTTAAAATGAGCTGCAATCTGTGGCAGGTAGCAATTGACTATTAGAAGTGAAGTACAAGAAGATACTAGGCTGAGAAAAGGCTAGAAATAGCTTAGCAAAGTCACAGAGACACCTCTCTCCTAAGTAGAGAAAACAAACAGGACAGGTGCTGGTCACATTGCCTGATGTGTGACCAGAGGCTGGTGTCTGAGGCAGAGTAGGCTATACAGACAGGGTCCTGCTTGGTACAGTCACAAGACTGGATTAAACAGCTTCCTTTTTTTTTAGTTAGATAGGAACTTTGAACTGTATCTGTAACAATCATCATAGATAAGTGAAAAGCCAATAAGTGAGCTCAGGCTGCACTCTGCTTTGCAATAGCTGAGCTGTGGATAATTACAAGATCACCCGGGGTGGGGGGGAGGGGGGCTGCTTCTTTGCTCGGATTTGGAAGCCAAAGCTTTGTGACATGGTTGGTGTATGACATTTTTAGGCACACAGTCAACCCTGCCTTGCTATCACCCGTGGTTTGGTTGTATGAGGGCTGTTAGTTGGAAGAAGGGAGCACAGCAAGAATACTGTCAAGTATTGCTTGCAGCTAAGTTTCTGCTAGATCAGGTTTTTGAAGTATCTTTTATAAAGATGGCTATAAATAAAACAATAATTTATTCACACTGAAAGAACACATGGCAAGATAATTAAAATCTCCAAAGAGGGAGCCTGAGATCATGATAAAAGGGAAGAAAAATCAGGAAATATACAAGAATGACATCTCAGTAAAAAAAAATTAGATGAAAGAGAATTTCACCAGTTTCATCAGTCACCGTCCGCTGTTATTAACAGTAAAACACCTCCCTCTTCTTCTGTCCTCCAGATAAGTTCATTCCATTCTGCTCTCAGACGCTTTCTGCCGAGATGGCTCCTTTGCCTGGAAGGCTGAGATTCCAGCGGTGTCCGCGCTGGCGGTGCCCGTTCCGAGCGGAGCCGCGGGCAGGGCGGCGGCGCTCGGAGCATCGCCTCACCCGGGAGCGCGGGTGGAGCTCAGCCTCTGGCCATGGGGCCCTCACCAGCAGCAGCGAGGCTCCACCGGAGGGCACTCTCGTTCCACGCAATCCGAGCTGCAGGAGCATTTGTCTTTCTTTTAAAAAGGCAGTTTAGCTGTGACAGGTAATTTGGCACATTTCTCGCTGAGATGTGCCAAGTGCTTTGGCAGATATTTCGCGTACGTCTGAAAATAGGAGCACCTGCTGCTGGCCTACGGGGAGGCTGGGGATGAGGGGTATTTCATTAGTTGCTAATTACAGGCCCTGTAACAAAACTCTAACGTTGGGTGTACCATCTAGGCCCTGCAAAGAGAGACCCACCTGCCTAAAAATGTACAGAGGCACTCACTTAAAAAAACCTTTCCTCCCAGGTGCCAGCATCTTTTCAGCTGTCTTGGGCAATTCCATCACCTTGCAATGATGAGGAGGGTGATTGATCTGGTTTATCGATCACACCACATGACTGCATTTGCACGGCTGGCAGACACAGGTGAATCTGATGTTCTGGGGGTAGAGAAATTTGTGAAAACTCCACCTCCTGCTCCTGGAATATAATTTTCTTTTTATGCACCCCTAAAGGGTCTCCTGAGGTTTAAACTGCGACAGAGAAGAATCACTAACAAAAACTTTATTAAAATATGTGTAGAGAATATAAATACGCTCCCTTTCCTGATGATGTAATTTTTTTGGTCTAAAAAACTAATTAAAAATAGGACTTAATACGGACAACAGCCTAGTCTATGTGTGAATAAGCATGCTGGCAACTGCAGTCACATAAATTGGCAGAAAACTGTACTGATGTCAGTCCAAACACAGTGCAGAATATGAATGCAATAGCAGTAGACAAAGTTAGGCAGGTTTGGTCCTTTTTTCCTGTCTGCAAATCTACAGGGCAGACAGATGGCCAAAGTTGGATTATGTTTTTAACTAACTGAACTTTTAGCATTTCCCGCTTTGAGTCATAATTTTGGTCCGGTATTAGTATCCTATTAACTTCAGAAATTATTTGGAGGAACATTTGATTTTCTCATAATTGCTGTCAGTCCCACCTCCAGTAAAGTCTAATGTCTTTATTTAATCATAAACATTTATTAAAAACCAAACCAAAGCTAAGAATCAGCTGTAGAAAACACCAGGGAAAAGGCAAGCAGGAAGAGCAATGCTCAGGTATGAGGTTACAGGATGGAGAGAGTCCCTGGCTGCAGCAGTCTCTTCAGGGTCCAGACCCTGCAGGACCAAGCTGGGGTGTTATTTATGCTCATAGTTCAAATAGGATCACTTCCAGTAGAATTCCTCATATTTTCTGTTCTTTATAAATTGCATGCTGACCCAAAATGTCTTCTGAGAATATCTACAGAAGAAATTTAGAAAAATTCAGATTTTCATCAGAGCAAGCAAGCATGCAAGATCAAATGAAGCATCTTTGCTCATTTTGAACAATTTCCTGTCCACTGGCAATGATTAAGTCCTGTTCCAGCAAAGACTCAGGCTCATATTTGCATCTTGGCCCAGCACAACAAGCACCTTGAATGCTGGTGACAGAAGGGCTACACTGGACATCTCTGTCTGCTCTGAGGGTCTCCTGGGGTGCCAGAGCTGGACCCAAGGGTGCCCTGACAGCCCTAGGCACTGGGCATCTTTTGGGGATTGGCTGGATGAGGGATGGGACAGGCAGGCATGGTAAGGATTGGCAGTGCACTACTGGTCCTGACAGTGCCTGTTCATTTTTCTCTGGTGGTTCTCCCTCTCTGTTCTCCTTTTTATCCAGAGACCACTGAAAATCTGGACCTATAAATCTTTCAAATTGTATAATGGCAAACCAGGGGCAATTTCAGGCAATTTTGAACAGTAAACATTACTCACCAGAAATGCTGTAACTCTTTTTAATAGCTTAAAAAGTTTAAAATTAGGGATTTGATGCTGTCTATGTGGAAAGACACATTTGTTTCATTAATTTTACAAGACTGAGATTTTAAGTAGTCTCAGGCCAGGCAAATGCCTTGAAGACATTAAGGGTGGCCCTGGGCAAAGGAGTTAGATCTCCAGTCTGTCCAGACAAACTCTTGGTGCAAAAGGGATTCTTGGAGGAGTACATCAAAGAAAGTTCACTTTTTGTTCAATAATAGGTTTGTAAGAAGATGCCCACTAGGTATATCCAGTCATTCTTAGGATCACTGTCTTATTTAATGCAGCAGATTAGAAGAATTAGTCTGCAGGCAGAAAAAACTTCCCCTTGCTCTAGTTTATTCATATCACAGTTGGGGTTTTGAGGAGACAGAACTAATTTCCAAAGGTTATAGTAACAAAACTTGAATTTCTTGTCCAGTTTTGTCTTGGGTATAACCTGACAATTACTCTTCACGCTCTGCTTCTCCCATAGGTTAGGTAGGTAATGCAAGGTAGGTATCCTGTACTTGTAGTAGATAGCATGTCACAAGGAAAGACAGAAGTGTGTCTTCCCAGAAGTTTGAGATGAGTATGTATACATCAGCTACAAATACAATCTATTGTTATTTGAATATAGTCTGTTTATTTTGCTTTTTTTTTTTTTTTATTTCAGGCTTTCACGATGAGCCGAAATGCTTAAATTTGTGAATAATCTGAATGGCAGAGCTTTAGTATTTTCAAATACTAATTTTTAAATAATTGTTTTTACTCCAATTGGGAAACAGTGAATAAATGAAAATTAGATCTTTTTAATTGTAGCATCTGAACAGGACTTGAGATTTTGATCTTGAGACGATCACAAGGACTGGGTAACCCACACCATTTTACTAATTCCCTTTGCATTCTTTCTCAAACAGAATTATATATTTTCTTACTATTTTTCTTCCTGATAAAATCTCTAGGCTGGCACCAAAATAACTAGAGAATACTGCCCGCTGAAGTTGCATAACTATTTTAATTTATTTTCCTTAAGATAAATTGTGAAAAGTGGCATTGAATTAATCCATTCTTGAGAATATATTTAAAATATAATGAGGACAAAGTGGTACAAAATATATTAATTCTCACAAATTCTCCATGATTATAACCTGAAAAGCAAATAGCAAAACATGTTACTTTTAAAAATAAAAATATAATAATGGCAGAAGATGTTGTAACTTCAATTGATTGTTGTAGCAAACTTACAAACCACAAGGCCTTATTTGAATAACAGACTGTGTTTTTGTAGAAAACAAGTATGATACAAAAACTACTGTAGAGGTACTAGAAATATACTGATCTGGTCAGGTTGTTGTTGTGTAGTAGTTCCCTTTTTAGAGACAGGGTGAATTAACAGACGTTAAAGAAATATTAATCTGGTCCAATGTTTAGTAATGTTAGCAGTTTACAATCTTGTTAAAGGTGAAACAATTGTAAGTCTGAAGGGGAAAGAAAATCTGTAACAATGTTTGCTAATAAAGAAAACACCTATCCTGGGGAATTGGTCCAGGGAAATGCTCAGTCTGTCCATCCATTCAGGAACTGTTTTTCTAGCTCCCCTGTGGAAAAAATGGTTGTGATCACTAACACTTCCTTCCACTGTCAAGAAATCCCCAGGAGCAATTAGTCCACAAAGAGAAAAGAACTTAAAATTGTTGTCAGTGTCTTGTTATAAAAGTTTGGAAGATAAAAAGCATTTCACACCCCAAACCATACAAATGGAATTCATATATGTGTGGTTCATAACTAGAACTGGAAGGTGATAACACTTTATGGCAAATGTAACGATTCTTTTAAAATTGATAATTGGAATGACAATCTGTCTGAAGGTAAAAAACAAGTTATTCCTGCTTTTAATGCTGCTTTGAGTAAAATCCTTAATGTTCAGCCACTTAAAATGAAGCAGGGAGCTCAGCTGTTAAAGATGACTTAATGATAAAAGAGAGTTGCAAGCTGGCCTACAGTTACACCTGCAGGGCTCCCATAGTGCCAATCTACTAATGATCATTTTTCAGAGAGCTGGCCACCTCTAGCATTTGGCTGTGCTGCAGGAATGCCAGTTATAATTAAACAAGTTAAAAATATTTTTCACAGTTTATTCAGAGTGACAAACACTTCCTGTTCTGCAAACCTGTGAAAACTAAAGCAGCTCTTCTCCTTGAAATATTGTTCCAAAGTACTGGTTTCATTTTAATGAGCTGGAAGAATTTTGCACAATTTTCTTCAAATCTTTTCCATGCATTTCCAACAAAAAGGTTGCCCTTGTTGTCCAGGTTCTGCAGCAGGGACTCACTTTGCTAAGTCACTGCAGCCTGCTGCCAGAGCCCACTCCTGCTCTCAGCTTGGCATCCAACAGCCAGTTGGTCCACAAAAGCTTTTGCTAATTAGCCATCTCCACTGACAGGTAGAGGACAGTTCTGTTGTGAAAATTGTGCTAGACTAGGACGGGCCAAATAATAGAATGAAACAGTAAAGTGATGGTAAAAAGAGAGGATGTTCACCCATCACAAGCCAGGCTGTGAGTAAAGCCTAATTTCCCCAGTATGCATTTTGTCAGAGGAAGTACAAGCAGCCATACCCCAGCCTGCACAGCAGCAGAGTGGGCAAACATGCAGTGAAGAGACCCTCACTCTGCCTCCAGTCACAAATGAAAAGTACATGTGGATCCTGTGAAGATGGGGCTTGCAATGGGCCACATCAGACTGCTGGCAAGGTGTCCCCAAAACATTTACCTCATCTGCTCTGCCAGGATGACCAGGCAGAGAAAATCAGATTTCACTGACCATGAAACCGTAACTTTGCTTCTTCATGTGAAAATTGATTTCATGGCTCTCAAAACAGTTTTCAGAAAACTGTGTTTATTGTGTACCTCCTAAACACACTTTTATGTCACTAATGTGTAAATAGCCAGGAGACAGGCATAACATTCCAGATAGACCTGTTGGACTCATGTATTGTGTGAAATATCATGACCATAAAGGCTGCTCTCTCTTCCACTAGTCATATGTGAATTGCTATTTTGTCCTCATTCTCTCTTCATTCACCACCCTGCAGTAAATTTTCTCAGTCAATGAAGTTCTTGTGTTCTCTCTACTGTAAGTTAATAAGATGGATTTAATGATGTGACTGTCTGTGATAGCATCAGGCTGGCCATGATGGCTGGTACTACCATCTCCCATCTAGTGTTCTGAGGCTAGGGAAAAAGAATCAGCATGCTTTATTACATCCCATTAGGAAATATGGTTTTGGAATAACACAAAGGAAAACCGGAATTTGTTTTTCAGCTTTTTTGTTTTGTTTAGTTTTTGTATTTTGTTTTTATTTTGTGTGTGTGTTTGAGAGAGAGAGAGAGAGAAAGTCAGATTTTAAATAAATGCTGGAAGCTGTGAACATGAGTTAACTTCAGAAATCAGGTTTTCTACTTGGTAACTTTAGGAGTTCATCCTCACCATTGCCCTCAGAAGTCACAGAGAGCATTAACTGATGCAATACAACACTACATTTGAGGAGATTCATCAAAGCTAACAGGAAGTTGCTGGCGATGTATAAAGGTGAATACTGATGCAATCTGCTCACACAGTGATTCTACAATCCCCTGTCAATGTTCCCAGTGACTGCAGATTAAACTGTAAGGCAAGGTATCAGGCCCTTCACACTTAATGTTCAGAACTGTGCCTTGTCAGCAGGTTTACAAAGTTCTCTCGGTGTCCTGAGACAGTCTGGCTCATCACAATCAGTTTTTAGTCACCTGTGATACTTTATTTACAGTACCAGTGTAGCTATGAGAGAATTAATTTTCTGCCTATAATATTTGTTAGTGTAATTTATGCCCTGCTTTTAGTTGCTGGATCAAATTACTTAGTGCAGTATTTCATGTGTCACCCTATGACAGAGAAGTCCAGAAAGGTATGCCTGGCATCTCCAAAAAAAGGGTGACTCAAAGACTATTTGCTAAACAAAATTTTCTTCTGTCCTGAAACTGTAAAGAAGCAGAGGGCCCATTAAAGATAGTGGGTTTGTGAATGCAAAGTGGGTAAAAAAGAATTGATTGTGTCTATTTTACTTCCAGAATGACTGGCCATCTTGGATCTGATAAATCAAGCTACACTGTTTTTATTAATTAACACTGGTGTTAACATTAAAAAGGAAAATACTGGAAAGTAGTTAGGAGTTGGCAATTAGCCATCATGTAGGACAGAGAACAAAGAACAGGATCTGCTGTCTTCTCACTGTGGTCTCTGTTTCATGCCAGTCTGGGCTCACTCCCCACAGCCAGCAGAACCAGGCAAGCACAAAGGTGAGCTTCAAACTGCCCCCAAGCAAAGACTCCCGCAAATGTCCTTGTTTCTGCTGCCATCTCCTATCCAGACTGAAAAGATCTGCTCTGCCACTTTGCACCTGAGTATGAGGCAGCCTCACTGCTGGCTTCAGAGCTGCTGCAGGAGATGGAAATCACAGGGTGAGACAGGGAAGTGAGGGCAAAAGGAAAAGGAGTGTGGCACAGACAGGGCAGGACTGGATGCTGGTTTTTTCATGGGAGACCCCTGGATATTGTGTTGCTCCTTGAGCTAAAGAACAGGACTCGAGGGATTGCCATACAAAGAGAAGGCAAGAACTGTCAGACAGCTGTCCTGTCATGTGGGAACTGCAGAGTGGGCATGAAGAGGGGGGAGGAAAGAAGTTCGTAGTGTCCACATCTCTTTTCAGGCTACGAATTGGGAAATAGAACACAAAGAGCTGGGAAACAACAGGGTGTTTTTGGAGCCATGAGCTTCAAGTTGAATGTGCTTAAAAAATGATGTTGGTCTACAGTCTTTTGTAACAGCAGCTCCACTGCTTACAAGTACCAGTGCAAAAATACAAAGACAAGAAAAAAGGCCTGTCCATGCATCTGAAAGTGCCCCACTCTCAGAGAGCTAATGGCTGCAGTTGCATTAGTCAATACTACCAGCTCTTCTCATTTAGACCCATGACAATGCATGATTGTGCCCGTGGTAAAGGAGCAATTTCTCAGGACATCCTGAGAAAGAGATGACTCTCATGGACCAGAAATCAGGACTGAATAGGTTTGTGTATCTTTACACCTTTGCACTCCTGCCAGTTTCTGGCCTGACCTCCCCATGCTGGCCAGACACAACAGCCTGACGCCACAGCAAGGACCAGGAGAAGGCTCGATATTGATCGTCTCCACCAGTCAAGGCCCTTCCTCCCTGCTGTGTCAGGACTGGGTGACTGGGTGACATTTACAGTATTTACAGATCCTGCATGCCTCGTGAAGAAGCTTGCTGGGTTGGTTAGCCCAGGCAGCTCACAACACGCTGCTGTCAAGGTCCCAAAGCTCTTGTGGCCAAAAGCTGGCAGGACATTGCCAGCATGACACTGGTCCTGCAATGACGACCCCTGCCCTTGATCACTGAAAGCTGCAGGCTTCCATCACATGGAGAATCATCCTGACCCTGCTCTTATATTGTTGAGATGAAGCAGAAACCCTACTCTAAAAGGCTCTAGTTTTTCAAGGCAGCCCCTTAGATAAACACTTTGAACCTAAGCAGTTAAATAATTTTAGAATTACCTGTTAAAGAGTATATAATGTTTTCACATTACAGCTAAGTACCATCTCCTGTAAAAACAAATGTGTTTAAGCAAATAAAAACCTTGCAAAAATAGCACTTGAAAAAGTATATTTTTAACTTCCAATGATGTTTATTTGTGAAGCTCTGAAAAGTAAGTCATATGTTGAATAAATACCCTTCAAATATCATTGTTATCATTCACATCACAAAGGGTAACATGTTCTCTTCTGTTCTTTAGCAACATCAAAATAATGAGGTCCATCCCTTCAGATGCTAATGGGAGTGCATCTCCCTGCAGGACAATAGGAGTTGAAAAGAAAAGAGGAGAAATACATTTCACATCACAGTTACGAGAACCCTGTGTCATGCTGCCTGTTTCAATGTTGCAACATGCAGAGTTCAAAGCAAAATGGTTTCATAACAAAGGGACATTTGTGATGAATTGATGCCATAGTGTGTTACCAGCAGGATTGGTGTGCTGTCATTGGCAGTCATCCTACAAAATACACCCCAATTCTAGTGCATATAAAAACTGTCTGTGAGTGGTTAAATGTTGGCAGTATGAATACAAAAAAAATGTTTTTGCTGATGTAGAGCATTTGGGTGGCAGTAAATAAAGCAATCCCTTTAATCCTTCTACTTCCTAGGTAAATAGTATGAAAACCCATATGCATAAGCAACATTAAATATGTCTCTGGTACCATGAAAAAATGCAGCTTGACCACAGGGAAGTTTGCAAGAAGGGATAAAAAAGGAGCTGTGAAACAGGGGCAGCAGGAAGGAGTTGTGTAGACCAGTTACCCACCTCTCCAGTGAATCCAGTGAGGTCAGTGGCTGTTGTTCATAAACTCCACAGCCCAAGCTGTTGTCTCTTGGCATAAAATGAAAGCTGAGTTACATCGTGGGGATGCCATATCCTTGCTCCAGATGTGCAGGGGGCACCTCTACTCTGTGTAACCATGGTGCTTCCAGCCAGCTTTGCAGAAGGCACCACCGGTGATGCAACTGTGGCAGTGAAACAGTTCAAGTGTCTTTGTGAAATCCATGCAGGACATGAGGGAAAATCCATGGGACTAGTTTGTGTCAGGTGGCATCCATGCACAACTGCAATGTTTGCAATAGCTGAACTGGCTGTTCTAAAGCTGTTTCAGGCCTGTCCATGGAAACAGAAGGAAAAAAATAGCCTGCAGGTAGTTGTGCTTTAAGGTATTTATATGTCAGTGTTTTCCAGCTCATAATCATATAGCAGATGAACAGGAGGTGTGCTGCCTTGGCTGGAAGGTCCTCCATGTCACTATCGCCCATTTTAATTATGTGCATTACAACTCAGCACCGTTTCATGTTGTGAACTGATGGTACCAACTTTAACATGAAGACCAAACAGAGGTACAAGGAAATAGTATTATATATAAAAGAGGTGATTTCTGTCCTTTGGATGAGCCTGGAGAGCAACTAAGTTCCCCGACTGACTAGAGGCAAATAGTGTCTGTCTTCTTGAGGAGTTAGTCCTTCTCATAGAAGACCACCCTCACTACCACACTGCATCCTCTCCACAGCACTCTCAGCAGAAAATTCAGCACAGGTATGCAGAATCCAACTTTGTAGATGTTTCATGTTTGCCAATTTCTGCTTCCCAAGATTAGTGTAGTGGTCTGAGTGTCTACCAGAATCATTTACTCTCTTTCTGCTGTGAGATAGGATTAGGAGAAAAAGCAAAGCAGGCTCAAACTTAAAAGGTATAAAGACAGATTCATTAACACAACCACAAGAGAGAGAAAAAAATTAGTAAGAAACAGAATAAAACTTTCAAAACATTTCCCTCTTCCCCAACAGCTACTCGTCTTTCTCACAGACAACATATAAAGACAAAACTCAGAACTCTAGGTCAGTACCACTTATAAAATAGTCTTTCATCAGTCCATTTAGAGAGAGAAGTCTCTTTTTGTCTGTAATGGTAACTTTCCACAAGAAACAGCCATCTGCTTGTGGTTTTTAATTCTCACAAAAGCAGCCACCCAGGAACTTCTGCAGTTGTGAACCTCCCATATCACGTAGCCTTTCCTGTGGCTCCATATGGGCCATGGACTCATGCATACTCGGGGGTATCATTTAAAGATGAATGATTCCAAAAGCAAAGAGTTTTCTTCACTATCTCTAAAATCATCTTCATCTCAAGAAACAGAGATCTTCTTTTTTTTTTTTTCCCCTGGAAGCAGAGGGCTTCTTTCTATCTACCTCTGTTCAAAATTCTCCATTTTATCACAAATATTTCAATATTACTTAGTCCATCACAAATGCCTTTTTGCTTATCTCAACTATTTAAATACTCTCGTCATCTCCCCCAAAATCCTTTTTTTTCCCATGGTTTAAAGGGATATTCTGGCATATAATAGTCTGTTACCACGGCTCACAAAAGACTTTCAGCCCAAAAACCAAGGCATCTTCTCTATCTCCTCATCTAAAATGCCACTCTTCTTAACTGACTTTGGTATCTTCATAGTGTCTCTTTACTTGTCTCACTCTCTGGCCGTTCCCTTGCTCAGAGAAAGTGCTCTGCAAGTTCCGTCTGTCAAAGAAAGACTTAACACTCTCCCAGGTCTGCAGAGGGCAGGGTGGTTCTTTGGCCGAAGGCTGCAGACTCAGGCCATGCCGGGGCTGGAGCCAGGATCTCCTGTGTGGCTGGGCTTTTTCCCCATCCCTTCCTGGTCCTGGCTGGAGAAGGGGGTGCTCAGCCCAGCGGAAGGGCAGTCAGGAGTCTCAGTGGCCGGGACAGGCTGATGGACACTTTCCCCACCACTCACTGCCCTGCAGTGGGCCCAGCCCAGCTCGGCCCGGAGCTGCTGTCAGGGGCCCGAAGGACACCTCCCTCTGCCCAGGCCGGTGGCGGGGAAGCCCTTAGGGTCGGCTGGATGTTAACAGCCATGGCTTCCCCTTCCCCTTCCCCGCTGGCAGCTGCGGGGCCTGGGTGAGGCCAGGCCGGCCCCACCAGTGCCGGGCAGCAGCAGCCCGGCCCTGCCCTGCCTGCTCACGGAGCGGCTGTTGGGGCCTCGCTGTTACCTTCTCCTCAGGCCGGAAGGAAAAGGGAACTTCTTGGGCTCTGCTCAATTTATATGTGTGCTCACAACAGCGCATCCAGCTTCCTCAGTGGTCATACAATATGTCAGTATCTAAAGATTGCCCTCTGATAGACCCCTGTCCTCTCCAAAGGAAACTCCAAGGTCCTTCAGGGAACTTTAGCTGTGTTAACCTGTATTGAATAAAATGGATAAATTCATGAATATAATATTGTGTTATGAATCTGGTTTACTAATAAAAGCTACCCAGGGGTGTCTCCAAGATTCCAGAGTCCATTGTGCAGGCAAACTCATTTGCAACTGAAACGAGCTGGAAGATGGCCCATTCATCAAGGGGGACCCTCACTCCACAGCTCCTCAGCATTTGATATTGATCTTGGTGGAGATCCTGGATGATTATATCACTCCTCCCAGGACAAACTCCGGAAAATACTATCAAGAAATCTTTTCATACAGATGGAGACTCCTTTTGGAAATTGAGAAATACACACATACCTGGACTTTCAAAGGACTTGGCCTTAGGGCGAAAAAATGGTATAAAACCCACAGGCTGAAGTTTGGCAAATGTGGTCAAGTCTGGAGGGTACCCTTGTACCGCCACTCCGTCCACCCAACATTCGATCGATTGTTGTTCCGTTTTTATTGTGGCTTTTATTTTGGTGTTGAAAATTTTGCTAAATAAATCTTGTTATATTGAATTGGCTTCTGATCATTCATAACAAACCCATAACACTCACAAAGAAAAAGACTGTGGAGAGGGTAAGGGCTAAATAGGAACAGGAGGGGAAGAGGGAAATAGAGAGTTGCGTTTGATAGAGCTGGGCACTTTCCTGGTGAGAATGGTGAGATTACGCTGCCATTCTGCAGCCTCCAACATGAGTAATGAATTGAAATGTGGCCTCTTGAAGCCCAGCCATAAGAAGGGTCTAGTTTCTGTGATACTGAAAGTGTTACGTTAATCAGTGGCCTGCATGGTGACAGAGAAACCCTCTCCCCCAGCAAACCTGCAGGTGACACAAAATGAGGAAGATTAGCCTAGGCAGGGAAGAGAAGCACTTCAATCTGTAATCACCTTAAACATAAGACACCTGAGGGTGTCAATCTAGACACCAGAGGTTCAAGCCACCAGTAGCCCCATGAAGCTTAGCCATGAGAAGGAGA
Organism: Horornis vulcanius; assembly: GCA_013401035.1. Taxonomy (NCBI): domain Eukaryota; kingdom Metazoa; phylum Chordata; class Aves; order Passeriformes; family Scotocercidae; genus Horornis; species Horornis vulcanius. The sequence continues at coordinate 80,384 of VZUA01083381.1, forward strand.
GGGTTTGTCCACTGGGCAGGACAGTCAGAAGCACAGCACAGCTGGGGAGTGCCAGGCTATGTCACCACCCTGCTGAAATGGACCAAAGGAATTGGAGTGGACTGCGAGTAGAGGCACTTGCTGGCAGCAAGGCCAGATGCCCACTGAAGTGCATCAGATGGATTAAGACTTTTGACCAAGGGATGCTTTTACTCCCCTCTACTCAGTGATACTGCTCTCCCAAGACAGAGCTCAACTAAAGAGAGATTTGGAAATGCGGTCTAGGCAGACAGATATGACTGCCAAGGAGAGGCTTGAGGAGCTGTGCTTTGAGAAGGTCAGAATAGACATCAGGAAAATTTCTTTACTAGATGTGGAGCTCAGCACAGAAGCAGGCTATTTGGAGAGGCTGGAAATCTCCCTGAAGCTTTTCAGGACTGGAAGGAGTCAGAGACAATGGGTGGGTAAAATGCTACATTAAAGCAGTTCTGTTGACAAAAAAAAGCAGTGGAAGGGTAACTTCTGGGTGTTTCTTCTTAAAATTCAGCAATGGAAAACTCAAAATGACTCTGCACAGTTCTGTGACTTCACAGCAGGGACGCTGTACCCTAAAAGAAGCATGTGCACATTGAGGCCACATCCAACAAGGTGGGAATCTGTCACAGGTCCATCCTGTGCAGAGGTGAATTGTCCAGCTCTGAGTGACTCTTTTCCTCCTGCTCATGGGGGAGGGTAAAAAGGTGCCTGAGGCAAGGAGGAAGGTGCATCTTTGATGAGATTAGGGTTTGCCTCTGCTGTAAGCCTTTTAATGATGCACTGAACATGTGGTTCCCTTCTTCCATTGAAAATCAAGAAAGACTTGTTTATCATTCAGCAATGCTCCACATTTCTGCCACTGTGCTGCAATCTGGGCAAAGGTTTGATTGCTTTGGGGCACAGGTGGAGCAAACCACCTTTGCCTGCTCCTCCTTGTGCCCTGCAGTGATCAAACCTCTGCCAAGGATGTAGCAAAAAAGTCGGGCCTGCTGAGACCCACACCAGATCCACAGCACATGATGTCCCAGGTATGCTTCCATCCCTGCCAAGGACCCTCTCCCAAGGTGTCCCAGCAACTGAGGGAAGGCACTGCCTATGCCTCATATCTGAAACCTCTTTGTGTATCTTGCTGCAGAGTTTGAGGTGTCAAGACTCACGTCTTGAGCACCAGCTTCTGTCATTTTGGTGGTTTTGCTGGGCAGATACACCATCCTACTGAAGCAAAGGATTGAATCAAGCACTGCGCCCTACCTGGGCCATGAACAAGGAGCTCAGCTTCGCTTTTACAAATGCATCCATTCACTGGGGTTTTTCTGTTTTTCTAACTGGGGGAGAAAATCACCCATCACAGTGTATTCTCCAGGTCCCAGAGCCCACATATAATTTCCAGCAGCTCTCCTCAGCATTCCATATTATAAAATCAATCTCTATTTAAGTAAGAGAGGGATATTTATTTCTTAATTTTTAATAATGTATTTTGTGATTTGTTACAGCCCTCAGTGTTGTATTATTTATTTATTGCACCTATATGGTGTGCTGCTACATGGTAATAGAGGAGCTACAGAAATTAGAGACCTAAGCAAAATCAAATTCAATAATTTTGCTGCATCTAGAACTAGATCCAAAATTAACAAAGAAGCAAAACTGCAATGCAAGACCAATACCATAATGTTTTGGTCCCGATTTTAAAGGACCCAGTGGAAAAAAGCTACAATGCTCAGAAAGATCAATCATCACTGCAAGGAAAGTTAGAACTGGATCTTAACATATATCCCAATGTGTTTCAGAAATAAGTAATTTGCTGTGCTGTTCTTTAAAGTTAATAATAAATTTGCATATAGGCTCAAATGAAACAAGTATCAAGGTTCTCTTTTCATCCTTTTCTTACATTCTTTCTGCTAAGGTGGTTTCCTTCCAAAATAGACTCAAAAGTCTTCAGCTCAGGGAAAAAAAAGATCAATTTACTTCAAAAATGCCTGCATTCAGGTGATATCTGTTAGCTTTCATTTGGGAGCAAATTCAGTAGGCTACAGTTTATCTTAAGCAGCTGAGTTAATTTATTACTGAAACCTGAAAGCATGAAAAGCAGGGGTTCTGGGTGCTGCCTGCAGTTTGTGCCAGCTCTTGGGGAAGTCATAGGTCTACCTGCTCAGGCACAGCAGCTACAGCACGCCTGCTTCCCCAGAGTTTGGCTGCAAGGAACCACACGGGCAGCCCGGATCTGCAGCCCTTGCTTTCCGTGGGAACAGTGCAGTGGTCACACTCTTGAGTGTCAGGGGTGGAAGAAAGCCAGATGTAGTGTGCTTTTACTCACAATGACCAAACAAATCCCCGTCCTTTGTGGTGCATGGGATCTGGTATAGCGAGGAGGTGGAGCTGCCAGGAATCAGCAGTGTAATGACTTTCCCATCAGGAAACCTTTGCTGAACTAAAAAAAAATGGTTCTGGTGGAGCTGGTTCAAATTTCTCATGCTTTGATCACTCAGTTTACAAACTTCAATATTTCTGACATCTTTCTGCAAAACTCCCTGTCTCATTCACTTCCATCAAGATTGCATTGGAGAAATTTTTGGTTAATTGGTCTTCTTTCCATGTTGCTTCTTCCCCAGCTCCACAGGCACTCCTGTCTTGCAGAAATACACCTTTCTCAGGGCTGTTTTCCTGTTGCTCTGATGCCTATCACTGCCTCTGAGTGGTATCCCAGCTGCCAGGCCAGTTCTTGATGTCATACTATGGCACTGTGCCCTTGACCCCAAGGCCAGGTGCCTGCCTGCTGGACTGCTCTAAGTCTTCACAGATCACAATAACGCAATTTATAACCTGACTATCAGGATATTTGGGGTGTGGGTTGAATCAGCAGCAGAGGCAATCATTTTGAGCCTTCCCCTGCTTGAGACAGCCTTTTGAGATGTTTTGAGATGATGTGCTTCCTCAGACACTAGAATAAGAATTACTTGGACAAATTACTTGGTTTCATTTCTGCTTTCTGTAGCTGATGAGATGGTAAAGGTCTAGGCAGGAATTACAAATCCAGCAGTGAGAGACTCAGCAATCTCAAAGCCTTCTTGAAATAGTTCCAGAGGGAAAAAATGCCATTTTACTGTCCCCAGGACAGGCTGTCCGGATCATACTGTGCTGGTTTGAAAGCAAAACCAGTGAGAGGCTTCAAGTCAGAAGTACAATTTAATATGAGAAAGAAGAAAAGAAGTAAAATAAAGTAAAATAAAATAAATTCAATAGTAGAAAATACTGACAGAGTCAGAATACAACCTGACACCCTGTTAGGGTGGTAGTAGCAGTCCAGATGAAATGGTCTTGTCGAAGCAGTGATCCTGTAGAGAAGGTCTGGTAGCTCTTGACCTCTGGGAATCCAGTGGGGAAAAGGCCTCCTGTGCTGTCCCAAACCCTGGATTATATCCATCTGGGAATGCTTGGCTCCTCTCCCTGGGGGGAGCATCTCACAATGGGCTGATATCATTCTATGAGTCATGTGATGGGTCCTTGATGGCCCATTAAACAGAGATAGCTCCTGGGGGAGTTACCTGTGAGTCATGTGGCAAGGCATTGATGAGCCATTAGCAGAAGATAAGGGCAACACTGCCCCACCTGGTTTCAAGAGCTCATGGAGATGGTGATAGAATACATACTTTGGGCACTTCTTACCCTAGGACACATAGCTAAGAGGAAATTCCAAGAAAGCAATCTTCAGATCATGGGTTTCTGTGGATGGTACCTCCTTCACGCACTATGTACTTGTCAATGACCCTTGGCATCAGGGTCGGGTTTTGCCTCATACAGAACAAAAACTCTTCAGTTTTAATTGAGAATGGCATACAGACAAGGCAAAGCAATCCGAGTGAGCTTCTTGATTTGGTGACTCGCTGACTGACCTCAGTCAGCCAAGGCTGGTTAGAGCCAGTGTCAGATCTAAGTCTTTGGTGGGGAGAACATGAACCTGGCTCTCTTCAGAGGCAATTCTGACTCTGTCCAGACTAACCATGTGAGCAAGGTGAAATGAATCTCCCACTGAGGCAGAGTGGCACTGCCATTCCTGCTCCAACACATGAATTTGGGCTGGAAGCTGAGAGCCTGTTTCGTGGTGAGAGCTTAGCAGCAGACCCAGAGGGTGGCGAGTGGTCCAGCACTCATAAGCAGAGCTCATGCTGCCTCCCCAGGCAGCGTGGCTTGCATTCTGACACTGTAGTCCTCTCATCAAATTCTCCCTCTGAGTGAGGGGCTGTAGCACACATAACCAGACACAGCTGCTTCCTTCTTGCAGGGGAGTACCTCTGGTGCTTCCTCTGCAGACCTGCCTTGCACCATGACACGAGGCCATGACAATTCATCCCTCCCTGCATTGTGTCTTTTGTGAGGGCTTGTGAGCCTGGCCTTGACCTGCCTGGCCAACCCCTGCCCGGCCAACCCCTGCCCCTGTATGCAGATTTCCACACACTTCCCCAGAAGAGAGAGCTGTGATGGAAGGGACTCCAGAGGGTACCCCCCTGAACAGCTCTTCTAGCAGCACTTTTAGGATCTTCCATCCTCTAATTTGCCCAACCCCACATGGGGCCCACCAGCACTCTCCACTTCTGCCATCTCTTGTAGCAACAAATTCCTACACTCACCTTGTAGAGAAATGTTTTCCTTCATCTGCTTTAAACTGACCTCTGTTTCTGGTGCTCCCTATTTCTGATTTTATGGGATTTGAGATTTAGTGAATTGCAATATTGGAGTCACCTTTATTGCCGCCTACATGGTTTTGTAAAGGACATTGCTTCTTTCTGTGGCTGTGAAGTAAACACCCTGAAACAATATTGGAGATTTCCATTCCCTTTGCTGCTTAGGAGAGCTGGAAGTCACAGAATTCATTGTTCATTTAAGAGAGCAGCATGTGTTTTAGACCTGGCTTTTGACAGCAAGTGGTGTTTTTAGATGATTAGTTCCTGTGTTTCTCACAGGTCCCTTCCACAATTAACAGCTCTAACAGAGGGGAAGGAATTAGCTACTTGCCTGTCTTACATGCTCACAAAAATGCTGCCAGGTACGGCAATTTTAGCTCAAATGCCTTTGAAAAATCATAGCTCAGTTTTGAAAACTACCCATGATTGCTTTAAGCTACATAAATACTTTTCTTCTAGTGATGCCTTGCTGTGGTTTTGAATTAACCATTCAGACACTATTCTCATTGGTGTTCTGCTGTCAGTTAGCCCTGGAAACTGTATGGCACAACTTGCTGAAAAGTACAAAACATTTTGATGACAGTCTTCAGAAAGTGTGGCCATAGATACAATGCCTTCACTAACTATTCCATACTAGCACACTCCAAGGAAGAGTGGGGATCTTTATCAATCTGCCCCGTAAATCTACATACCAGTTTCTCCCTCTGGAAACCAGAACAAATATAACAGGCTGACCCCAAAAGGGACTACCTGCATATTAATTGGCCAAAATTTGTAAGGTGCCTTGAGATAAAAGGTGTTATGAGGACTGTGGGAATGGAGCCAAAACATGTCTTCCTTATGCAGCCCTGAGTAATTCTGTGCAGCTCTATCACAGGAATGATCTTTCTATTCTAAATCTTCTGGCTGTGTGTGTTGCTCTTTTTCATCTTAGTTGTTAGAAAACAACTAGCTCAAGGCCTTGAATCAGCAATAAATCAACTTTTTTAAACAAAAAAACATAGCACACCCAGTAGATCAACTGACCTTTAGCTCTGAACATAAAACTGAGAAGTACATTACTGTTTGTTTTGTGACACACCAGGCAACTCTCTACTCCTTTGCATCCTCACATGGTGCTCCTGGTGTTACTCTTGGCTACATTATCACAATGCCAGAGTGATTCAGACTCTCAATAACCTGTAGGTTCTTCTTCTGGAGCATGTTAATAGGTTAAGCTCACAGTTGNGAAATCTAATTACCTTGGCCAAGAAATGCTTTTCACTTTTGCCTGAGCAATATTTTGTAACTTGGGGATGGACTGTGATCAGTTCTGTTTGGGTATAAATGAACATGAAGTGGGATGCAAAGTATCTGCTCTCCTCTACGTGGTGTGCTAGTGCAGAGTCCCATAGATCAAATTTCTTTTCCTGTGCCTGCAAACATGGCCAGATCCACAGACTGCTGCAGCTGCTACAGACATCCAGTGAGTTGTGGATACAGCTGTCCCCTTAGTTTTCCCCCCTTTGAGGGAAATCAGAATCATCATAAATTGAAAATTGCACAAACCTCAGCTGGTGCAGACACTGGCTGGTTGAGGAGGTGGTTTCTTGAAATGACATCAGCATTGCAGCAAAAGCTCTAGCTTAGAGTTATTAGACCTTCACAAAAAGGCCTCTATGAAATAAATTATTTTTGCTGGAGAATAGAACTATACAACAAAGACATGTCCAGTCCTCTGGCTTAATCTCAGCAACTGACCTCTTGTCTTGGAAGAACAGAGCCTGAGTGGTCTGTCTCTGAGAAAAGCTACTCTTGGGCAAATCAGAAAAAAAAATGTTGAAGAGTGAAAAAGGCTGGAAGGCAGCTTTAGCAGAAATAGGAATCCAGCTTGAGTACAAGTTTCAAAACAGTGGAGACCTCAGCCCCATCCCTCCTCAGGAGAGCTGGCAAGCTTCTCCCTTGAATCACGGGACAGAGGCTTCTTCTAAAGAGTATTCAGCTTCGTAGTCTTCAAGACCCACCTTCCATTCCCACCCTGTCAAATGCACTGCCAGTGCACCTCTACATACCTAGAGCCATGTCCAGTGGTCTCATTTCCTTATATGTAGTAGGGCTTATTCAAGAAGTNTTTACAGTGGTAATAAGAGTATTTATTATTTATTATGTTCCTATATTAATATATATTATTTCAAGCAAGACTTTTTGCAGTGTTGTTTGTTGATTTCAGTTACTGGATTTAGTATTCTGCAGAGTAGACAGTAGTGTCCTGTGGGCTGGGACTGCTGAAATCTAATTACCTTGGCCAAGAAATGCTTTTCACTTTTGCCTGAGCAATATTTT